>PVJH01005019.1:0-53170 GCA_004026705.1 Nesogale talazaci
GTCTTAGCTCAAAGGGAGGTTTCCCATCTGTTGGGGCTAATGTACCTTTCACTTGGGTGTAAAGTTGCACTCACATCGTGCCTACACTGGGAACATGGAGAAGGCAGAGAAAAGCCAGCCCACTTGTGAATAGCAATTCTGTGCCTTTTACCACCTCGGTCACTTGTTCTTGAGTGAGGAAATGATGTGTGCTAAAAGTTACCGTTGGCTATTGGTCCATAAAGGTGTTCTATTCCTTTTGAATTTTAGGAGGAAGCTTGAAATGTCAGAATCGGCATTTCTGTCGTTTAAAGCATTTCAGGATGTGTGCTCAAGGGGTCTCAGGAGGGGTTGGCTCTTCCTTGTAAAGTTCTTGTGGTTCAAGAGCTTTGGGGGGTCTTGATTACAATGGCAAAGCCTTCTG
This sequence comes from Nesogale talazaci, assembly GCA_004026705.1. Classification (NCBI taxonomy): domain Eukaryota; kingdom Metazoa; phylum Chordata; class Mammalia; order Afrosoricida; family Tenrecidae; genus Nesogale; species Nesogale talazaci. The sequence continues at coordinate 404 of PVJH01005019.1, forward strand.
GGATGAACCCCGCTTCACTCAGTGTCCAGCTGCTTGGAAAGTGAACGCACTGGTTGTACAGCTGGACCTGGAGGCACGGGAGGCCCTGGGAGCATCTGAAGAAGGGATTCATGTTGCTGTCATCCCCCTCTGCTGCTCTCATGTCTTGTCCTTGGGTTACTGTCATACTGAATAGAACTCTTTCTATGGAGTCAACTGCTCTCACTTGGGCTCATAGAAGCCACACTCCACTGGGAGAGCCTCTGGGCCATTAACTCCGCCCCCTCCTCCCATACACACAGCACATACCTGTTGGTGCAGGAGCCACAGGTACAAGCCATTCCATGCCTCGCTCCCCTCCTCCTGCCATACAACCAGGGCCCTTCCACTCCATTTCACCAGGGCCAACACCTTGTCTGTTCCTGTGAGATTTCTCAACTTTCAGCCAATGTCATCTACTCTCTGCAGGGGCCCAGCAAGAGACTCCCTCCCTTCATCATGTCTCTCCATCACAGGCTCACGTTAACCACCTGTTGAAAAACAGAAATTCTTGATGGGAACCATGATCCTGGAGAGGGTTCACACACTCATGAAACGCATGCATAGCCATGCACAAAGACACACACATCTACTGCATCTCTCAAAACATCACCTAATACTCTCTGTCCCTCTCTGGTGGTTTTCTTTGGCCCACACTCTTCCTGTTTGGCTTGCCGTGCAGTAACTCAGAGAACACAGACCCCACACACTCTCCGCTCCCCAGGGGTCAGAGGAGTGTGAGATAGAAGGTTCCCAGGGGATGCGATCCTGCGCAATGCAGAGATGGAACAAGGCTGCCTCATGGCCCATTTCCTCCTTAAGAAACGAGCCTCTTAAGTGACATGATCCCAAAGGACTTCCTGAGGCTCATGACACCTTTTCCTCCAGCGCCCCCTGCCCGGCCCAGCAAGAACAACAAAAGCATGTCCCTATTCTCCATCTCTTCTTGTAAATGCCACATGCCATTGTTTTCCCTTGGGTGGATGTACTGTGCTGTAGGCAGGAAGCCGGTTATGACATCCTGCCGTTCTCTCCATACCCCCTGACTCAGCTTGAGCACCTATCTGACTGCTCTCCTCCCCAGGGTGTCACCTCCTCCCCTCTTGGGATTCCAACTGCCTTGCCAGCAATGCAGACATCTGCCACCCACCCCTGTCCTGCCCACACAGGGGCTTTGTGCAAATCATGTGCTGGGCAAAATAGCAGGCGTCATTGATCTTAGAGCGGTAGCATGAATCCCTGGATTGTAACCACAGAGTAGACATCTACAGTGCCACTAGTCTAACAAGCCCAGTGTCCAAGCTGTGGAAACAGAGACCAGGGAGGTGTAATGATGATGGCGTCCCCTCAACGACCATCTCGGATTCCACTGACCCTCAACCAAATGTTGTGTCATGTCCACTGCTATTGGCCTGGCCCCTGGCTCATTGTGGAGCAGCCATACGCAATGGAATCGGCCTGTTGTGATCCAGGGAGTGGTCATGGTCTGGTTGTAGAAAATACATCACCATTCTCAGGCTTTCTCCTGTTCAACATTCCAGCCACACACACACACACACACACACACACACACACTCCACTGACAGGTGGGTAGTTAGTCGGGGATGGTAGCTGTGAAGGAATTTTACCACTGGGCCATCACTGGACTCTACATAAATGTGTCAGTAATGGGCATGTCTCCTAAGGCAGAGATCCCCTCAACCAGGAGAGTTGGTCTCTTCTGCGGGTGACCATGGCAGTGTCCACACTCAGTAAGGATTGCTGGAGAATTCTAGAAATCAGGCTGGTGCTTGAAGATGCTTTAAAGTTCTGCAGAAGGTTTCCTGCAGCTTCCCCAGTCCTCAAAACCTGACCAAGAGGTCACATCAGGATCAATGGAGACAAGGTGGAAGTTGTCGAGGATTTTGCCTGACTCAAATCCACAATGAAGGCTCATGGAAGCAGCCGTGGAGTGATCAAAAGACATACTGCATGCTGTAAATGTGCTGCACAAGAGTTCTCTGGAGTACTGAAGAGCAAGGAGGCTCCTTTGAAGACTAAGGTGTGCCGGGAAGCGTACAGCATTTCCTTGTGTTGTACACAGGAAGCCCCTCCCCACCCCAATCATTCAAGAGCAACACAGGAGGAGAACCCTCTGTGAAGGCAGGTACGGACCCCTTCTAAAAATGTCTTTCCAAGAGAAAAGTGGTTGAAGAGAGACATCAGACAGTGTAAGACCTGACAAAATGATGATAATTTATAAATTATCAAGGGTTTGGGAGGGAAAGAAGAAGGGTGGGGGAGGGAGGGGAGAAATGAGAAGCTGATACCAAGGACTCAAGTAGAAAGAAACTGTTTTGAAAAGGATGATGGCAACAGATGTGCAAATGTGCTTGACCAGGGGCATGTGTGTATGGATTGTGATAAGAGTTGTATGAGCCCACAATAAAATGATTAAAAAAAAGTCTTTCTCAAGGGCTGTCTCCTAACAGGCTTTGTGGGTTGGCTGATGAGAGTAGTGGAGGGCGTGGCTGCATTCTAGAGAGTTCAAAAGTGGTTTGTTTGCATAGTCTATGGAAGGTTTGAAGACGAAAGTAAGACCTGTGCTCATGATGCCTCAAGGAGTGGGTGCAGACTCTACCTGGCTCCCACAAACTTTCATCCAGGTTATCAGTTCATTCTCCATTGCCCAGGGCCTAATGACTGCACAGAATCCCACTGCCTTGATAATGTCATCATTAGCTAACCTGCTTTTAGATAACTTGGGTAGGGTGCTGCTTTTACCTGGTCATCATCCTTATGACTAACATTGCCTCTCAGTCATTTCTTCCTTGGAAGGCCTTTCTCTGGGCAAAAGTTTGTAGTGAAAAGTGGAAGGTAGAGGAGAGGCGAAGATGCCCCTTAAAAAGTCACATTGCACCTCCATGGTCTCCTGGAAAGAGAGAGAAAGAGAGAGTTTCCCACCATGTGAAAATCACTTCTCATGAATGATTTATAATGTTGGGTCACAACTTTGAGTTCATAAAAACACTGAATTTGGATTCTCGCCAATTTCCCTTTTAGTCAAAAGGCTCAAGTTCAGGAAGAAACCCTCCTCAGAAATTTATGAAGTACAGACACAGACTTTGATTTCTTCCACTCAGGACAGCTCAGACACAAAACGGCACATGGCATAAGGTCTCTGTTGGTGCCTGCCATGTGCCAAGCATGTGGCTAAGAAAAAAAAATTAATAAAAAACCACAAGACTAACCTGGACTAAACTTTCCGGAGATGGCCATCTCTCGGCAGGAAATACATAATATAGTCATCAGGAATAGGTTTCTAATTCCCCACCATTCCACGCTGCTGTCATTGAAACGGACATCGGAGCTAAAGGACACATGTTGAAAGACTCACATATGGCATGGTGTAAAACCCAGTCACTTATAGAACATAGGTTCCCCATCTTCTTTGGCCTACTCCTCCCTGTTCATAAAAACAAAAATGACTCAGTGTCCTCCTGACTCAGTGACTTCCTAACCATTAAACACCTTGAGTCCACAACTCAAGATAAAGTGCAGGCATCTGCTTTGATAGCCACTGACCTGCATTCCAATGGCCCCTAGGGACCGGCATTGCCCATTCCAGGAAGCCCCGTTAGGGAACACCAACCCTATTTGTTGGTGGAGTTAAGAAATTATGCCAGACACCTTAGACTTGTGGCCGTTGATAAAAGTAAAAGGGCACGAGAGTTATGACGAGTTTCCAGACATCTGTGTTAACAACGTAAATCTTAGTATTTCCCCCCTTTATGCTCTTTCACTGTCTGATCAGTTGCCACCAACCATCAAAGCTCGTCCAAAAGATGTGTTTCCCCTGTCACTCAACATGGGGGAGAAACAGGAAAGAGTGATGAAACTAACAGGCACAATGGACAGAAGGGTGCATGGGGCTGTGGATGGAGCTGAAGGAAGCAGAGGGGAGGGAGGGAACAGGAGAGAGAGATAGGCACAGGAGGGCAGTGGGGGGAGGGGGGATCTGTTTGTTCACCGTGGATATAAATGGAAGACACAATGTTAGATTGTGGCTCTTTCCAAGCATTTCTGAGTCATGAGACATTGGCTCCCGTGTCTCTGGAGGTTCAATTAGATGTGAGAGGGAACTTGGAAAATCTCTCGCTTGACCCTAAGACTCCTGGGTCTCAAACCTACTCCTTTCAAAATGCAGCTTCCCTACAATGAGCTGGTCTGAGCCATTCTGCTGCCAAGCATTGAGTGAGTGATTTATTTTCTATGAAGACATGAAAATGAAAATTAGTGATTGTACTCCCCCACCCCACCTAATTCACAATTCCAAAAAATTTTAGAGGGGATGGGTAAAATTGCCTTGTGTGTGTGTGTTTTTTAGTGTGTTTTTAAAGTCGAGTCTTGCCTTACGATCATCTAACAGATATGAGTTGAAAAAGAAAATTTAAAAACCATGACACATTGTGAGCCGTACTTCACCAGCTTGTCTGGGGGAAGATGCCATCTTGCGTGTCATGTACAAGGGAGCTTCCCACTGTATGGGAAAATGGGTGGAACCATATGGGATCTTCCCATGGAATGTCAGAAGCCTTCTCATTGCTGTTTCACAACCCAGCATCCAATGGGTTTGCACAGGCATTAGCAGGGAAGCATGCAGAATTCTCAAGGGGTCTGCCAGGCGAATCGGAGTGACCTTGCCTGAGTGTCAGTGCCGAGGACCCGAAATACAGGTAGATTGGTTGAGGATCAGAAAGTGATTGATGGGCTCAGTTACTGTTGTCAAAATCACTGCCGTCAAGTTGATACCAACTTAACAGCAGCCCTACTGTACAGGGTAGAACTGCCCTGAGTTTCCAAGATTGTAACTCTTCACAGGAGTGCCGTGAAATTGGTTATTCTTGCATCTACTACTGCCCCCACCCCCCATACACACACAGGTACCATGGAAAGAAACACTGCTCAATCCTCGATCCCGTCCCACCAACCCTCTCAGCTTCACAGGTATGTTGGAGCGCACTGTCCCCACGACTGTGGGAGTCTGTCTTGTTGAGGGTCTTCATCTTCCTGGCTGACCTTCTGCTTCCCCAAACATAATGCTGCTCAGTGAGACCCCCGTGTCACCAAATGAAAATATCCAGAGGTGCCCGTGTACTTCTGAAGAGCCTCCAGCAAGGCTTGCCACAAGCAGTTGTCGGAAATGATAGCTTGTGTGTTCTATTAGCCTTTCCTGTGTGCCTGATCCCATGCCCCATGCTTTGTAAGGGAGAGGGCATGATGGTCCATGTTTCACAGATGGGGAATCCGAGGCACCTGGTCAAGGCCACCAAACACTGACAACTTTCCCCCCTGCCCCCCGCAACTAAGCAAAAACAAAACATGACTCAAACCAGAAAATTGCCGTTGAGTTAATTCTGACTCAGTGATCCTGTAGGGCAGAGTGGAACTGCCTCAGTGGGTTTCTGAAACTGTGAATCTTTGCAGGAGTAGGAAGTCTGATCTTTCTCCTGCAGAGTCGGTAGTGGTTTTGAATTGATGACCTTGTAATTCGCATCCCAGCATTTCAAGGTCACAGAACTCCGAAATGGAAGAGAAGGATGGCTCCAGATCTTTCTGACCCTCCATCCACACTCCTTCCTCCAAAGCCAGTGCCAGGCAGTCAGCAAGACCCCACACACCCAACCTGGGATCTGTGCTGCAGAGATGAGAAACCTTAGCTTTAAAACCACAGAGAGCCAGTGGTGCCAGCTGGCGGCACTGCCCCATGGGGGCACTCACTATTGTTTTTATCGCCTGAGTTTGACTAGTTCCAGTAGTACCTCTCTTATTGGAACAGACATCTTGAATTATGGTGGTGGAAGACTATTAACTAGACCAGCGGTCCTCAAACTACGGCCCACGGGCCACATGCGGCCCACCAAGGACATCTATCTGGCCCGCCAGGTGTTTTTGCAGCCACTGCTGTCCTGCTTAGCAGCCGACTTATCCCAGGCCTGTAGTGAATTTGTTCATAGTTGTTGTTTTTGTTTTGTTTTTTAACTATAGTCCGGCCCTTCAATGGTCTGAGGGACAGTGAACTGGGCCCCTGTTTAAAAAGTTTGAGGACCCCTGAACTGGACTCCAGACTTCCAGAGGAGTGAACACATTGGTGTTGAGAGACATTCTGCCAGAATACTCTGTAGAAACAAGGATGGAGAGACTCTGGCGTACGTGCTTTGGCCATGTTATCCAGAAAGACCAATCCCTAGAAGGACATCACGTCCAATAAAGTAGAGGGACAACCAAAACGCAAGATGGACTGATATAGTGGCTGTAACCATAAGGTCCCGCAGAGCGACCATTGTCAGGACAGGGCAGGGCCAGGCCGTGGTTTGTTCGGCGATGGGTGTTGGAACCAGCTGGAGGGTACCTGAAGACAACAGTAGCAGTCATCTGGTCTCCATAATGCCCTACTGGATCGAACCGATTTTCATTTCTGGGTCTCTTTTCCCCACCTAATTGTTATGACTTGTGCAGCATCATAGTCATTATGGTCAAATGTACTGGGAGTACATTTCTCCTTGTGAAATTATTCCGTGAGAGGCAACGAAGCCCTCCTTGCCGGCGTGTCCTGTGGAAGGAGGCACACCATGAGCAAGGTCTTTATGATGACTGCTCTGTACAGACTCTGGGCGATGCATTCAGTGACACTGCGGGTGTAATTAATCTTCATTAGTAGGCTTATAACGACTCCTGGGGCCCCATCATTCTCTCCCATGGTACCATGGACACCAAATGGTGCAGGACCCTTTGTTTAGAACTGGTAGGGTAAGTTCCTGTCGGGAGTTATGGAGGGAAAGAAAAAGAAAGTGATTCCCTTCTATCCCCAACCCCGTCGTAGTACTTTATACAGGATTAATCTACATGTCGGCTCAGAAAAGCCCTTGCTCAGAAGCTTACACCAGAGTCTAACTATATTAATGGGATTTTCCTAGGACAGACTTTTGATAGGGTGGAGATTAGCGGCGACCTAAGAACAGAAGACTTGCCCAATATCATGAAGTCATGAAAGAATATGAAAAGAAGAGAATTCAGCTGTTGGCACAAGATTTCATACCTTCCATTCTGGCCTGTTCTCATAAAGATGACTCAGAGGAGAGGCCTGACCTTTTATTTACATGTCTTGTCTTTGTTTTTGGCATCCATGGACCTCACCTAGCCCATTTTTCATCAGAGGCGCCACTGAACTTTGGTCTGTAGACCTTAGAGAAGTGGTTCTCAACCTGTGGATCTTGAGTAGTGGTTCTCAACCTGTGGGTCTCTACCCCTTTGGGTATCACCCAGTTCATAACAGGAGGAAGATTACAGTGACGAAGTAGCAACAAAAATAATGGTATGGTTGGGGAGGTCACCACAACACGAGGGACTGGTTGGAAAGGTCGAGGCATGAAGAAGTTGGAGAACCACTGACTTAGAGAGATTGGTGATGCCATAATGAACAAAGATGAATATCATTCTCCCATTGGAGCATGGAATGATTGCTTAGAGTCTATCTCAAATTTTTACTGTGGCATTTTTTTTTATGTCTTTAAAGAAGCGTGAAGTTTATCATGATAATAAAGCTTGAGATAATCACTCAGTAATTTAAATGCACTGGTGATATTAGGACCATTAATTTTATCACAAATGAGATGTGGTTATAGAAAAAGAAATCATGCTTGTTTTAACTCATATAACAACAGGTCATCACCCAGCTCTCTGGCTCCTTGCTGGACTTCCTACTTTGTTGGTTTAACTTGTCTTTAGGCTTATCAAGTCTTTATTAACATAGTGTGATGGTAAGTCTTGAAATCTAGAAAATAGAAATAAGACTCAGATCAGGGCCTCGGTGAGGAGGGCCTAAGTGGACCTGAGAACCCTCAGTCTCTTGCAACCTGCCTGATCGTGCTCAGTCTGTTAAGAAAAACACATGGCAGAGACAGCAGAATCAAATACAATACCAAACACACACTCTTCCCTCTGCTCTCACCTGGTACAGCTTGCAGAAGAGAATGATATTTGTTCTTCAGAATAATTATCATGCCAGGGTGACTTCATGGGCACACAAGCTTTGTTAAAAAAATTATATAAGTAAAATAAGACATGTTTTCAGATGAAAACAAAGCTTGTCTTAGCATGGCTTTCTGAGCCCTTGTTCCAAAGCAGAGGGATCACTCAGCCTGCATTTTCTTAATAGTTGGAAAAAAAACTTTACACAGAGGCCCCTCCAGTTCCCTCCCCCCACAGCCTGCTTCTAGCCTCGCCTGTTTGCTTTTAGAAATTGGGCTCCCATGGGCGGCTCTCCTCATCATTAAAGTGATGGCATAGTGAGTGAGGGTTATCCCTAGTCCTCCCCTTCAAAGTGGTACCTAAAGCCACATAGGTTATGAGAAGATGCTTGGAAGCAGGGAGACCATAGCAGGTGTTCAGATGTTGGCTATTGCCATTGACCTAGTATGGTCATTGTCACCAGTGGTACCCTCTTTCTGCATTCCCAGTCCCCAGAGACTTCATCCTCTTTCTTCCCAGACAGCATTTTTGAAAAGTCATGTGTGATTGAAGCACTGTGATAGTGGGCCTTCAATTCCTAGGACCTAGTGTCATAACATTGAACTGCTAACCACAAGGTTAGAGGGTCAGATTCCTCAGACTCCCTGTGGGGAGAAAGATGAGGCTTTCTGCTCCAATAAAGATTCTAACCCACTGGGAGGGGGCAGTTCAACTCTGTCCTGCAGGGGTATCTTTGAGGCAGAATCAAGTTAGTGGCAGTGGTCAGGGAATTAAAAAAAAAAAAATACCTCCCCAGAGACTCAGAACAAGAAAGTTAATTTCTTATGTGTGACTTGGGGTCTTCTTAATGGGAAGAAACCTCTTTGTTTGTTTGTATTGGTCTCTGGGGAGAAACCTATTTAGTGTCTTTTATGATTGTGATGTGGGTGAATGTTGGTTAAGGGAATTGGTCCTCCCTTCAACAACTCAGGCCAATTTTGTTTCATGACCTGGATGCCAGTCCCACAATATAAGACCTCTCCTCTGTCTTTCTCCCTGGGCCTCTCTTTCTCTTCATCCTTCTGTTCTCGCCCTTCCTGCCTTCTGCGCTTTCTCCCCTGGCAAATACAGCTGTCTTCATCTCCTAGAAGCCTGTCATTCCTAAAGTCCCCCATCAGCTTACCTGAAGACACTAGGGAAGGGGTTTCGGGAAGGTGTGATCAGAGAAGACAATGGAGATCCATAAAGGAAATGCTGGAAGCTAGGTAGAGGACACGTGGCAGTCAGTGGGTAAGAGATCCCTGAATTAGGAAGAGATCTCCAAGTCTCTATTTTCTCAATGTGTTAGGAGGCATGGTCAACAAGAAAGAACTCTATATGGCAAGCTAACTCAGGAAGGTGTTCCCACCCAGTCCAACCTGAGCCCATAGACCCGTGGCCAGCCCGAACCCTCCTCTTCAGACTCCCTTCCTTCAGGCCTGTGGTGCACAACGGTGAAGCTGGAAGCACAGAGCGCTCACAGGCCAGTGGTGACAGAGTCACATTGGTACAGGGATGGGGAGGGGGGAACATGGCCAGGTCCTGATAGCCCCCAGGGTCAGGGTGGGGGTGGGACACAGGGAGATGCCCCTGGAGGTTGGTAGGAAATCCCGGGGAGGAGGAAGGTGAAGGGCTAGAGAATAAGAAGTTGTTATTATCTTTCTTATAAAAAAAATCCATACCTCCAGGGAGGTTGGTTGATTGACAGGTTGGACTCCACCCCTAGGCGTTCACCTTCAAACCAGTGCCAGCTCTGACCCCCCCATGTCATCAAGTGGGAATTGTGGACGAGATCATCTCAGAGGTCTGGTATGCAGATGAGGCAGGTAGAGAGAGGTGAGGAGAGGAGAGGAAGAGAATGAGCATTTTGGACTGTCTGACTCTCAAGGTGGAGTGTGACTTTGACTCATTTATTTCCTCCTGTCCTGTACCTTGGTTCCCCAGAAGTTAAAAAAAGAAGTCAAAGATGAAGAGATAAAGGCTGTCTTCTGTCTTTTGTCCGTTTAAATAAGAAGTTGCACTTCCATTTTAATCACAGAAGTTTTGTGTATTTAATATCGGCAGTGATTTAGCCTCAAGCTGCGTTCAGATGTGAAAAGACAAGAATATGAAAGCTTGTCAGCCAGCCCACGAGCCTATTAAGTTTTTCGACACTGACAGAGTGCGGGGTGGAGTCCTCTCTCGCCTCTCCACCAACACCCTGCATGGGAGGAAAAGAAAGACGGGAAATAAAATCGACGCCCTCTTGGTAAGGGTGGGGCCCAAGGGGACGGGGGCGGGAAAGGGGCCCTTGCACCCAGACTAGGAAGTAGGTTAGGCAGGTGGTCCCAAGCAACTCCGGGGTCTAGAACACTCCACAGCCAGGGGGCACTATTTTTGAAAATCTGCTGCAGCTATTAGACACCGTGAGGTCATTTCTGACCCACAGTGAATGGATGCCCGAGAGGGCAAAGCTCTGCCCTGTGCCTGTGCCACCCTCACCTTTGTTCCCATGCTGAGGCCCTCGCTGCCACCACCGCCGTGCCTACCCATCTCCTCCAGGGCCTCCCGCTCCTTTACCACAAACAATGCCCTGCTCCAGGGACTGGTCTCTCCTGACCATGTGTCTGAAGTCCATGAGACAAAGCCTTGTCCTCCTTGACCCTAGGTGTACTTCTTCCTACACTGCCTGGTGGGTCTTTTTAGCAGTTTGCGAGTCTTAAACAATGTTCCTCCCAGGCCCCCCTTGTTTCAAATACGCCGATTCAAAAGCAGTGACTTTGATGTCACCAAACTCCCTGAGGGGAATACACCTAGGCCTACTCAACTCCACATTTTTCCAGAGCAAGTCGGGGAATGGATCCAGTCGGGCTGCTGAGGCTGATTTGTCATAGACTCTCAATCGAGGAACTTGGTAGGGAAGGGCTGAGTGGTGGTCTTCCATTGCCCAGTCTGTCTGCTGGCGTCACCAAGCAGGCCCAGCACGGCATTCCCTGGCCTCTGGCATACTCCCATGGGGATGGGGGAAGGTCAGGACTGTGAATACATCACTCAGCTTCCCTGTGGTGGGCCTAAGCTCTGCATCCAGAGCTCCCCTGGAATTCATTAGCTGTATGTGGTGGGCATGATGGCCTGAAAGGCTTGTTATAGATAGACCCTGGGCTCTCTCCACGCAGAAGGATGTTCCCCTGCCTTTGCTCACACAGAAATGGTGAGGGCAGAGGGTCCTCATTAGGACGGAGCTCCTCGCCTTCCAGCAGGACACCAGGAGCTGTCCTTCCCCACGGTCTCATCCCTGCGCGTTCAATAGACACACAGCTGGTCCCTCCGCAATCCTTACAGGATCAGGAAGGACACTCTAAGCCACAGGGCAACACTGTCCCCAGAATGGAGCTCAGAGGCTTAGGAATGAAGGAGGAGGGATGGAAACAGGCGGCCCAGAGCACACGGGACCAGCAAGGGCACATAGAGGGTAGCAGAGGATGAGTGGAAACAAGTGGTGTCGGAAGGGTCGAATGTCTGACTGAGGATTCGCTGTGTATGCTTCCCCCCAGTTTCTCATTGTTCGTGTGGTCAGGAGCAACCGGGGCCTGCAGGAGGGCATCACACTCAGTAACGTCCGTTGAGGGGCAGTGAGAAAGGGGAAGGCCCTTCACAAGAGCGGTCACCATGAGCTGCACCAGAACAAGGGTGAGGAGGGTGCCAGATGGGTGGTGTTTTGCCCGTTGCCCATGGGGTCACCGTGATTTGGGACTGACCCAACAGCATCTAACAGCTGGAACTCACAGTGAGAAGTGGGGGGCAAAAGAAAGGAACACGGATGTTAAAATGCAACACTGCAGGGGTGGGAGAGTGACTCTTGAGTCCATTCTGACTCCTGGTGACATTCATGTCTGTCCAAGGAGACCCCTCCATGGGATGTTCAGTGGCCAGTGTCATGGAAGCAGATTGCCAGGCCTTTCTTCGGAGGCACCTCTGGGCGCCCTTGAACCACCGTTCTTTCCACTAGCAGCCAAGCGCATTAGCCGTGCACCACCTAAGGACACCAGACAAGCTGTCATGAGTGGATGCAGACTCACAGAAACCCTCCAGCGCTGAGCAGAACTTGCTCCCTTGAGGCTTCCAAGGCGTTCAGCTTTCATGGGAGCAGACAGCCTCCTCTGGCCCCTGAGGAGCAGCGACTGGGTTCAAACTATTTGCCTTGTCGCCAACATCCCAACTCACTACCTACTGCACCCCTCACCACCAGGGCTCCTTCTAAGAGACAATGGATTCCCGGGTTTTACCAGTGGGCCTTTAGATGGGATTAGAATTCAGCTTTTCCCGATGGCCCTGTAGACTGTCCTGTCAGCCCGAGGAGGGATGGGTGCCTTACAAAACAATAATAATTTATAAATTTTCATGGGTTCATGAGGGAGGGGAAAACAGGGGAAGGGCAGGGGGAAAATGAGGAGCTGATACCACTGTCTTAACACATTAAAGACCAGATATTTGGGCTGAGCCCTGGTGGCGTAGTGGTTGTGTGCGGAACTATGGCCCACAGGGTTGACGGTTCAAATCCAGCAGCAGCTCTCCAGGAGCAGGACTGGGCTTCCTACTCCCACCAAGGCAGTGATGCCACAAACAACAACAACAATAGACCGGATATTTTAAAAATCAAGAAGTTAAAAATCAAGCAACCAAATCAACGTGAAGGGGTGGGGGATAGCGGAGATCCAAAACCCATCTGCAAGTTAACACATTAAAGACTGGATAAACCTGGGATCTGTCACAATGTGTTAAGTAGAGGGCAAATGTTTTGAGAATGATGATGGCAGCAGATGTACACATGTGCTTGGCATGCAATGGATGGATGGATGGGTTGTGATGAGAGTTGTACGAGCCCCCAATAAAATGACTTTACAGATAGATACATATCAGAAGACAACTTTGCACACCAGGTGCATGTGGTGCCCATGTCTAACCCTGGACAGGGCCTGGTGCCAAGTGTTCGCTCCCTTTGTATCCCTCCCAGTGGCTAGAGGACATCCTCTCACCTCGAACCCCCAAGTCCAGCTCCCTGGCACACTCGCATATCTAGAGGGAGCCCTCCCAAGAATGTGAAAGATGTCTAAAAAGATCGTCCTTGGCTTCTGTCCCTGCCATTTGTTTGGTCAGACTCATGATTCACGTTTAGGGTGCTCCTTCTGGTGTCGCAGCCAAACACGTCCTCCTTCATTCCCAAGGTCAACACTGTACTCTTCAACCACCCCTTCCTGTCTCCTCCACAGCTCCGTCCCATCCATCATCCCTTTCCCGGAGCCTCAGGCTGGTACTCTCCTTCCTCATCCTTCCCCTCGCTGTTTATAGCTGCAGTCAGTGCTCTCCAGTCTTCTGGAAACCTGAACGGGAGGCCTTCGTGTATCTTGAGTGTCTTCATCTGTCCACAGCCAAGCGGCTCTATCGTGGCTGCCATTCTTTCTCGCTAATCCCTGAAGGAGGGGTGCCTTTCGTCCCCTGTTTTGCTAACAAGCAGGAGCCCTGGTGGAACAGTGTGATGTGCTTGGCTGTTCATGGAAACCCCAGTATTGGGGACCCTCCGGCCCCTCTGTGGAAGGAAGATGGAGCAGTGTGATTCCATAAAGATGACAGCTTTGGAAACCAAATGGACAGGTCTCTTGGACCCCCTGCTTCCCTAGGAGACTGAACAGATTTCACAGCAACGGGTTGGGTTGGGCAACATTCTTGGGCCTGGCCTTTCGTTTGGTTTTTAACGCCTTGACACAGCTAAGGCTCCTGTTTCCTCCAGCTTAGATGACTGCTTGGGCTTCTGAAGAGCCCCCCTCCCCACTTCCATATTGTAAACCTTCTTCCTAACCCTTACTCACCTCATCCCCCCATTTGCCTGCTCTGGTCAGTGCTCCAGTGGGTCTCCTTCTTGCCTGTCTATGAACTTTCTGCTGCAGGTTAACAGCTCATCTGTGACTTGGGATACAACCGGACACAGGCTGTCTGCCTGGCATAGAGGGCAAACTCATTAAATGCTAAGTGAGCTGTTGCAGGAACTCTGCTGGCTGCTGGCGGTGGATGAGTGCATCAGTTAGAAAGGGAGTTGATCAGTTAAAGAGAGGGGAAGAAGAGGGACCCTACCACCAGATTGGATATAAAGCCCCTGCCAGGGAGATAAATAACAGAAATGTGGGTGAAGGGAGATAAGAGTATAAGGCCAGAAATAAGACATCACTATAAAATGGATCGAGGATTCATGCGGGTGGGAGGGTGGGACAAGGAGAGGGCTCATACCAAACTTGATCGGTCCTCACAAGGGCCCATTCCTGCCCCTGGTTTTCCCTATTCCACTGTTGAAAGAGACTGAAGCCCCAAAGCCAAACTCACTACCCTCGAGTCAATTCTGACTCCGAGAGACCCCTTAGGGGTGGAGAGGACTGGCCCTGTGGGTTTCGGAGCCTGTCACTGCATATAGAAAGAGACTATCTCATCTCTCCCCCAGGCAACCGGCTGGTGGCTTCAACCACTGACCTTCTGGTTAGCAGGGCAATGTTTAACCCACAGTGCCACCAGGGCTCCAGGAGCCCTCTGAAGGAACTAGCTGCTCAGGAGTTGATGCTGACTCATAGCCACAGAGGAGAGCCACCCCCGAGGGTTTCCAAGACAGGACATCCTTTCAGGACATCCTGTGGAGAGGCTGGTTGTTTTGAATTGCCGACCTTGCAGTTAGCAGCCCAGCACGACACCACTAGACCCACCAGGGCTCGTCTGCAGAGGCTGAAGCAAACAGACTGTGAGCCCTTTGCCCACATTCACTGGAGAGGTCCAGGATGCAAACCGCAGCAGGGGTTCTCGGGCCAGACCTGGGGGAACACATGGTGGAAGCATGGAGCAAGGAACCCTCTGCTATCAAGTCCACTTCCACTCAGAGTAGCCCTAGGGCTAGGGAAGAACTGCCCCGGTGGGTCACTTGTTCCAGAATAGAATGTCTCATCTTTTTCCCAAGGAGCTTCTGGTGGTTTTGAACTGCTGACCTTGCACCCCCCACCCCACCCCCATCCCATCCCCACCTCACCAAAAAACAAGGGACAAGCCGGGTGCTGTCCAGCCCACTCCATCTCATAGCGACTCCTCCTGTGGGGCCTTCAAGCTGCCAAAGGAGGCACAGAGCGTTGACTTCACATGGGTGCTGGCCCCACTGGGAGAGAGGGGGAGCCCCCCCACTGGGGGCTCTGGGCTGTCATGTTTTCAACAAGAACCAGAGGGCCTAGTGAGAAGGCTACTGAGGAACGGAGGCTTCTGGAACCAGTGTTGCTTGCAGTTTTCCTGAAGTTGTAGCACATTTGCTCCTAGCGTCTGGGCCTGAAATAAACACACTCAGCAGGATGCCATACAATTGCAAAGGCACTGGATCCAGGTGGGACAGAAAGGAACAGTGAGCCCTGAGTGACACCCCCACCCACACACCCAACCCCCCAGAAGCCAGTTTTCTGCCTTTCAGGCTCTGTAAACAGGTTCAGGGCCGTGTGAGTGGGGGCAGGCTGCAGAGTGGAGCCACCAGAGCTCACAGTGCCACTGCACCTGCACTTCTCTTTGAATGGAAGGAGACAGGGGTGGAGAACGCAAGTGCTCTCAGCACCTGTCTTTCCTTAAATGAACCAAAACAAAACCAACACATGGCCAGTAATTGATGCTCCCAGCACTGCCCTTGGGTCTCAGGGGAACTGCTCCAGGGCGATCTGTCTTTTTGGAACAATCGCCAGGCTTGTTCTCTGCAGAACTGCAGGGTGGGGTTTGAACAGTCACCCTTCTGGTTAAGAGTCAAATGCTGAACCATTCCTCTGCTTCAGCCCACCCACTGCTCTCAGGTGGATTTACACCCATGGTGACGTGACCCTACTAGACAGAACCTTCCCCACAGGTTCTTAGAGACTGTAAATCTTTACAGCAGCAGACAGCCTCTGTTTTCTCCCGAAGAGCAACTGGTGGGTTTGATTCGTCAATCTTGCAGTTAGCAGGTCCTTGCTTAATGCACAGCACCACCAGGGCAGAGCTCCTTTCCTGAGAGCTTTCTCAACCCTGCTACCTTGGTGTAGGACTTTCAAAATTAGTAGAAGCACATCACAAGGCAGATGCTCTGAGGACAAGGCAGCACTGAGGGTTAGGAAGCCCCCCCACCCTCGCCTTCCCCAGGACAGTCACCAGTTGAATCAAGTGGGTGAGGGACGATGGAGAAGGATGTAAGATATGAAAATAGTAATCTATACCTTATCAAGGGTTTTTGAGGGAGGATGGGTGGGGGAGGAAGGGGAAAGAAATGGGAAGCTGATATCAGGGGCTCAAGTGGGAAAAGAATGCTCTGAAAATGATGATGGTGGCATTTGTGCAAATGTGTTTGACACACTGGATGAACATAAGGATGGTGATAAGAGATGTCAGAGTCCCCAATAACATGATTTAATAATAAAAAAAAAAGGGTTACAGCTTGGGAAACCCACAGGGGCAGCTCACCTTGCCCTCGAGAGTCATGACGAGTCTGCATCACCTTGATGGCAGTGAGTTCTTGGGGGAGTTAATAAGCCGGCACAAGTAAGAATCAGAAAACAGGACCCAGTCCTTGGTCCACAGCAGTGCTGCTTCTCGCTTCTCAGCTCACAGCCAAGCCCCTCTCTGGTCTTCAGCTTCTCAGCATGTGGGCCCTTGGAGTCTGGCTCCATGTGTCAGGGATTCAGCCTGTGCCTCTATCCGGCAGGCCGGTCGTCTGCTACTGTGAGGTCCTGATGTCTCTGCTCTTAGCCTCCATCACTTCAGAGATTTGGAACCTGCACTTTACATGGTCCTGGGAATCCACATACTCTCACTCTCTCTCTCCTGCTTCAAAGATGACCGGCCCATCCTTACAGGCAGGGTCAGGAATGAAAACAGAACCAACCTCCTCTGTTAGTGTTACACAGCCCTGTTTCCAGGAGCAGTGTCTCGAGTTCCTAAGACCATCGGAAATATGTGTTTTCCGGTGGTCTTAGACAACAGATCCCTGTGAAAGGATTGTTCGACCCCCAGGTTGAGGTGGAATGAAGACTTGGGCACCAGCCCTGTACTCTGCCCCTTGCCACCATCCTCCCACCCCCACTACCTCAACATTTCACAAAGAGACTTCCACTATCTTTCCAGCCCATTTTCCCACCAACTTGGTAAAGCTTTGCATTAAGTCTGGTGCCCCCAGATCCTTTCACGTTCCGTGAACTTGGCAGAATCTGGTGGACTGTCCACAGCAGGTTTGTGAACCATGGAAGTATCGTTTCCCTCTTGGCGGTCGTGCAGAAAGGATCAGTTCTCCAAGCTTGTCAGTTTTTTTCTTTCCTCGCATCTTCCCACCCTTGTTGCCATCCATGTGGGTAGCACCTCCAGGTGTTTTCCTGGACCCCAAATACGCATCCCTTCCCAGCGAGGTGATTCACTTGGCCACTTTGCAAATTGGAAACAGTCCTCAAGTGGGATGGGGGCGGTGCCAGTGATCCACCAAGTATCCAGAGCAGTGGGCCGTGTGGACAGTGAAAGATTGGTCCCCGGAGCTCTTAGCCAGCAAGCGGACGTACAGCCGCACCACCTGCGACAGAGGATTGATGCTGATGTCTTCGCTCTGTCATTTAGAAAACGTCTCTGCAGTATAGAAATGCCCAGAGTCAGCCAGTTAGGAAAAGGAAGTGTTCCCATGGACCTTGGGAAGCGTATTTGATCAGTCCGGCAGAGAGGAGGGCATGGTACTTAAGTCACTTTGTATGCAGCATTTTCGTCCTCTCAATTTGAAAAGACCTTTCACAACTGCTGCAGACTCCGGAGGCTGCCCCGTGCAGATGTGCTGCCTGCAGGGGACAACAATGAAGGCCCTGCAGGTAGGTGAGGGTGGAAGGGCAGAGGCAGTGATGCTGAACCTGGTTCCGGAAGGATCCAGAATCTCCCACGATAACACAAAGCCCCGATGGCCCTCCTCTTCGCACTCTGCCTTCCATTGGCTTCATTTTCCAATTGAGGCTCCAGGTAGGGAATGCCCAGCAAGATGCCCTTCTCTCCTTTCAGGCTGAAGCCAACGAGGGTTCCTTTCTGGAACAGATGTTGAGGCGAATCCCACCGCAGGGGAAGTAGGAGCGGGAGTCTTTCCCAAAGGAAAAGTTGGGTTCTGTTTGACCAAGAAGATGGCAAGAGTGATGTGACAAAGACAGCAGACAGAGGTGAAGATGCAGCTTCTAGCTTCCCCTGACATCCGCTCAGAAGCAGGAAGGTGTCGGGATTTGCAGGGAAGGTGAGGTCCCACTGCAACACAGAGGACCATCTGAGTCAGTGGAAGGAGGAAATCAGGGTCGACGGTAGGAGAACCTTGTCTTCACTGCATGCCTGTTTGGTGCTGTGGTGGGCCAGTGAGTGAGGCCTTGGGCTCCTAAGCAAAAAGTCAGTGGTTCAAGCCCACCCGCTGCTCCTCAGAAGAACGATGAGGCTGTCTGCTCCTCGCAGAAACCCTGTGGCACCATGCCACTCTGCCGGGACTGATTTTGGTACCGTGGGTTTATTTTGTGTCATAGTCTTTATCTTGATGGTCTCACGTCAGTCTTGCCACATCCACCAAGTAGACTCAGGAGAGTTAAAAGGAGTTGGGGGGAAAGTGAAACTAAATCGGGGGGGTTGTGGGAGCTACTCTGGGTCAGGTGGTGGGTGAGCCCAGGGCAGGCTGAGGAAGCAGGTCTTGCCCCGCAGGAAAGAGAGAGGAGAGGTTGCTGAAGGAGGACAGAATTTGCCTGCCGCTTGCAAAGGAGTCTGTCTGGTGTTCCAAAGACAGACTCCTTCTGGTTGACCTCGGCATGGAGTGAATGATCACTTTTGTTGTTTGAAAAGCCGTAAAAGCAGCCAAGCGTGCCACCCTCCTTAATCCCGCAACCCACGGATCTGATTTTTCAACGAGGGGAAAAAAATCCTTTTAAAAAAGATAGATGTGGAGCCTGTGTGCGCTGTGTATATATTTGTGCCACATTTAATTTCATTAGCTGTAATATCATGGAGCCGGGCTTATTTAACTGCTTGGACCAGATGGCAAAGCCTGCGGAAGAAAAACGGCCCCACGCTGTAATTGAACATGTCCTGTTGACAGAGGTACAATGGCCCATTTTCCCAATTAAATAGAGGTGATTCGGTAAAATGAGCATGGGTCCGTTACCCTGACACTGTCTCTTACTTGGAGCATAAGGAGAAGATGTGTTACAAAGTGGTAGAAGCGGCACCCTTTGGGTGCCTTCGGGGAATGTAGAGGAGCCAAACATCAGCCGGTTCTGGCCTTCTCGCCCCCGGGACAAGAGAGGAGCTATTAGCCAGTGCAAGGCTTTGATGGATCATGAAGAGGCAAGCTTTGACTTCCCGGGTTCTGACCAGAAGCAAACATGTAGAAGAGTCGTCTGTTTTGAGAAGGCGCCCTGACACGTGGTGGGTAGGTACTTGAACCAAAAGGTTGACACTTCAAACCTCCCGATTGGCTCCCTTGGAGAAAGATCTGGTGATCTACTTCCATAAAGACACCAGGCTCGGAAATCCCAGGGGGCCTTTCTACCGTGTTGCAGGAGGTCACTAGAAGTTGGACGATCGACTCAACAGTACCCAATGGCAACAGTAAAATTTGAAGGGTGGTACACTGTACTGACGGTTGAGTGTTGTGGCAGTTAGGTTGTTTCTGGCCCATGAGGGTCTTCAGTCTTATAAATACTTCTAATCAATACAACATAAACTACAGTAAGAGAGCAAGCATGGAATGAAGTGATCCCTAGAAAAGAATTTTATATTTCTTTAAAAAATACAAACTGACTCCAAGCTCCTCCAGGTTCCTCTGAGCCTGCCTGTGGGTCTATGAGGCATACAGGTTTGGTGAGGCCTAGAGAGAGTCACATTCTGGCCTGGCGCCTTTCAGCAAGGTCACCAGGGATAATGTGGAGATTCCATGGGAGTGGTTTGGAAAATGGTGTGCTGCCACATAAGAGGGCTTAAAGGCTATACTCCGTGTATACATCCTTTCTTGATTATTTTCCTGTTAGATTATTTTCCTGTTGGTCCCTTTCTTTCTCCACTTCTTCATGGAAAAGTCAAGATTTGAAAACCCACCCATTTTCTCACTCTTCACAGCAGGATCTTGGAACCCAGAGAGCTGGACTCAGGACCCCATGTTCCCTTTCACCAGCATTAGCCTTCACTCTCCTCCAGGGTTCAGAACTGGGAGTGGGAGGAGAGAGAGGCAGGTGAGGGTGGGACATGAGCCAGTGGGAGCTATCCATTCTCACTGCTATTCACCCAGAAAAGCTTCGGTCTGCTTTGCTTGTATATGTGGGACTCTCAGAATAGAATGCAGTGAGGCTAGTCTTTGAAACCCACCATCCTCACCCATGATATGACATAAACCATGAATGTGCTCAGCTGCTGAGAGGTTGAAGACCTGGGGAGTTTGAAGGAAAGTTCTGGTGGTCTAACGTCCCACAGAATCAGTCATTAAAGGTCTTATTCAGCACAGTTCTTTTTTAAAAAATCATCTCATTGGGGGCTCGTATTACTCTTATTACAATCCATCCATCCATTCTGTCAAACACATTTGTACATTTATTGCCATCATCATACTCATTTTTCTTCCTCCCTCCCCCACCCTCACTCTCTCATGAACTCTTGATAATTTATAATTTTCTTTTTTATGTCTGACACTGACCGATGTCTTCCTTTACCCACTTTTCTATTGTCTGTCCCCAGGGCAGGGGTTATATGTCCATCACTGTGATTGGTTCCCCATGTCTCCCCCACCTTACCCTTACCCTCCTGGTATGGCTACTTTCATTATTGATCCGGATGGGTTTATCTGTCCTGGATTTCCTGTGTTTCCAGTTCTGATCTGTACCCATGTACATGCTCGGTCTAGCCAGACTTATAAGGTATAATTGAGGTCATGATATTGGGGGAGAGGAAACATTAAAGAATTAGAAGAAAGTTATATGTTTCATTGGTGCTAAACTGCACCCTGACTGGCTTGTCTCTCCCTGTGACCCTGCTGTAGGGGATGTCCAGTTGCCTACAGATGAGATTTGGGTCTCCACTCCACACACTCCCTCATTCACATTGATATGATTTTTTGTTTGGGGTCTTTGGTGCCTGATACCTGATCCCATACACATCTCATGATCACACAGGCTGGTGTGCTTCTTTCATGTGGACTTTGTTGCTTCTCAGCTAGATGGCGGCTTGTTTATCTTCAAGCCTTTAAGACTCCAGACACTATATCTTTTGATAGCCGGGCACCATCAACTTTCTTCACCACGCTTGCTTATGTTCCCATTTTGTCTTCAGTAATCATGTGGGGAAGCTGAACATCATGGAATGCCAGGTTATTAGAACAAAGTGTTCTTGCTTTGAGTGAGTACTTGAATAGAGGCCCAAGGTCCACCTGCTACCATAATGCTTAATATATAAATATATGTACATAGATCTATTTCCCTATCATTATATATAAATCTATTTATATATGTACATGCCTGTATTTAGACCTCTTTAATGCCCACAGTCTACTCTCACACACCGTAATCTCCATGACTTAGAATTGCTTCCCCAGCAACTTTGTTATTTTTTTTCATCTTTCCTCCAGTGCTCTCTATTCTGATACCGAATTTCTGGTGGCTTCTGCACATTTCAGTGGTAGTGTCAATAGCCTGCCTGCCTGTACAATTCAATGGTGCTTTGAAAACCTTTAGCCTTAACAGATGTTGTAGAAACCATGACTGAAATGTTTAAGAAGCTTGGTAAGTCTTGTGTTTATCACTTGTTGACATGAATATATATATATATATATATATATATATATATATATATATTCATATATGTAAGAAACCATGACTGAAATGTTTAAGAAATTTGGTAAGTCTTGTGTTTATCAGTTCCCATCATACAGAGTGCAACTCTGCTACTCTTTTTGTGGAAGATCCTTCCTCTTCTTTTAGGATGCATTTGGCACTTCCTGGTCTGCAACAGATGTACTTCACTCTCTCTCAAAGTATCTGAGACATGGTCTTTGCACTGTCCACTGTTTCCTTCATGCCCAGGACCAGAAGCAACCCAAATCTTGTTGTTGAACCAAATCTTGTTGTCCCTCTTGTTGCTGGACCATATCCTATGGCTATTGCTGATGATGTTGATGATGTTAGGTGCCTTGAATGCGTTCCAGCACATAGCAACCCTGTGTACATAAGAAGGAAGCCTTGCCTGGTCCTGCGTCATCTGCACAATCTTTATCATAGTGGAGCTCATGGTTGCAGTCACCCTGTCAATCCATTTCCCTGAGGGTTCTTCCTTTTTGTCACTGACCCTCTCCTTTCACCATACACGATAGTCTTCTCTGGGGAGGGTCTCTCCTGGCAACATGAAGTCACACCATCCTCACTTCTTACGGCACCTGCTGGCCATCCTTCTTCACAGACAGGTGGGTTTTGTTCTTCTGGAAGTCCATGCTATTTTCTTTTTCGGGAGAATATAGTCAGAAGACAGAATGAGAAAATACTTGGGGAGGGGGGGCAAGGTGTTTAGATGGAAGAAAAATGCTTATCTCAAACCCACTACATCTCTGCTTGGATTCTGAAAAATCCATCTTCAATGTCAGAGTCCTGGGCACCAGAACCAGCTCTGCCAAGAAATGATTCTGTGATCTTGCCCGTGGCAAGTAGACAGGTTCCAAGAACCAACAGCCCACATGAGGAAGCAGGAAACAAGCATGAGCCTTATCAAGCTGCTGCTGTCAGGTAGAAATAGCCTCCCAATCAGGGGCCCAGCTCTGGCAGTCTTTTCACAGTGGATCCCCTCTCTGCGGTCTCTCCAAGGTGGACTCGGATGTAGGGGTTACCATGGTTTTGTGTTTGATTCATTCAATCATAGATCAGCCCTTTTCTCTCTCAGCTGATTAAGTCAGCACCTAGTGTGACCCTGGGGAAGGTATCATAGCCCAGAAGGAGTTCCCTTGTCCCCACAGGGACCTTTCTGAGAGGCTGTGCAGGCATCCCAGAGTTTCTTGGTTGCCTGTCCACTGTCTGTGGAAGCTTCTGGCTGTCCCCTTGCTCAGCTTTCCCTCCTTACTGGAGCCTTTCTGTCGGGTTCACTCACTCCCACATGCCTCCTAAGGGTCCTATTGGCCTTCTCCACTCTGCTGGGAGCACCTGGATTATTCCACAGTCCCTTAGTCCACGAATGCGCGCTCTCTCTCTCTCTCTCTCTCTCTCTCACACACACACACACACACACACACACACACACACACCATGCCACAACACAAACTCTCTGCTGTCCAGCACCTGCTGAGGCATTTAGACAGAATAGGACAGAGCAGAATGGTTGCCGAGGGTTTCTGAGACTCCTCGGTCTTTATGGAAGCAGACACAGCAGAGTGTTTGTGACTTTGAACTGTGGACCCAGAGCTCAGCAGCCCAGGGCAGATATTGTTGTTCTTAGGTGCCTTCGAGTTGACTCCGACCCACAGCGACCCCATGCAGGAGAGAACAAAACACTGCACGACCCTGCGCTCTCCGCACAATTGTTCCTGTACCCGACTCCATTATTGCAGCCCCTGTGCAAGTCATCTTGCCAAAGGCCTTTCTCTTTTTCTTGCCACCTCTCCACTTTACTATGCATCCTGTCCCACTCCAGGGACTGACAATATGTCCAAAGTTCATAAGATGAAGTCGTCTCATCTTTCTTTCTCAGGAGCACTCTGGCCTTACTTCTTCCAAGACAGATGGGTTTATACATGTAGTGGTCCACGGTACGTTCAGTATTCTTCTCTAGAAAGCCAATTCAAATGCATCTATTCCTCTGTGGTCTTCCCTCTCCAGTGTCCAACTTTCACATGCATGTGATGCATCAGCGAATACCATCGCTTAGGGTAGGCGCACCCGAGTCCTCAAAGGGACACCCTTGATTTCCAGCAGGTGGCCGCTGCTTCTATGGTCATTGATGGTGGATCCAAGCAAGACAAAATCCTTGACACTGCCAATCTTTTCTCCATTCATCATGATGATACCTCTTGGTCCAGTTCTTAGGATTTGGGTCTTCCTGACATTGTATTATACTCTATATGGAAGGCTACAACCCTGGAACCTTGTCAGCACACTAGCTTCCCGTCCTCCTCACTTTCAGCAAGCAAGTTGTGTCATCTGCATAATACTGCATGCTGTGCACAAACCTTCCTCCAGTCCTGATGCCACACTCTTCTTCATATGATCCAGTCCCCCTGATAACTTGCTCAGTGGGTAGATTGGACAAATTCAGAATGACGCTAACAACGTGGCACACACCTCTCCTGATTTTAAACCATGCCCTTGTTCTGTTCACACAACTGCCTCTTGATTCACGTACAAGTTCCATATGGACACAGCACAGTCCCATTCTTCTCAAGGTGATCCACAGTTTATTCTGGTCCACACAGCCGAATGCCTTTGCTTAGTCAAAGAAACACAAGTAAACATCTTTCTGATAGTTTCTGCTTTGAACCAAGATTCACCTGACATCATCAAGGATATTCTTTGTTCCAGGAAGGATGGCGGGCCTGTTGGCCCAGTTAGCAGCTTAGTACCCACCCCACAGAGCAGTTCACACCATCCTCTCTTGAGTGTTTTCAGATGCTCATCAGGCATCAGCTATTCCCGGTTACATGCTCAGTTTGTAACTGAAAGGTTAGCAGTTCAAATCCTCCCAGAGCCCTTGAAGAAATCCCTGATGTTTGCTTTCTTTAGCCAAACCAGCTAGTGGAAACCTTTGGAATCCCTTTTTGACTCTGACACACGACGTGAGGTCTCAGGGCAGCTGGTTTTCTCGTGTTTGTGTTTGGGTTGAAAGCTAATGGACACCATGTCTACGAATTACAAAAAACACTCAGTCATAGACCCTGCCCTCAGGAATGGTCTGTGTCAGAGAACAGATAAGCCGTAAATAAACTGAACCACATGGGGTTGTTAAGAATGAGTTTACACCACCAATCTGTGGCAGGAGTTTTCAGAGACTGGAAGAGGATTGACTTCCTGCCGTGGGGAGCCAAGAACACATCCAGAAATCACGTTTTGGGTAGAATTTTAAGGAGAGAGGGAGGATGAGGATTGAGAGCAATGTTGGGGGTGGAGAAGTAAGAAGCTTGATTTCAGTGGCAGGGGTAGAAGGAAGGCTGGTCCCAAACCCACTGCCATGGAGTCAACCCGAAATCCTAGAGGCCTTTAAATTGGGTTTCTGAAGCTGTGCATCTTGGTGACCAGAATGCTCTTCATTAGCCAAGATGGTGAGACATGAGCTCACCTCTTTTGGATGGGTTCTCAGGAGAGACCAGTCCCAAGACAAGGACACACTGCTTGAGACAGTAGAGGGACTGCAAAAAAGAGGAAGGCCTTCAACAAGAGGGACTGACTCAGTGGGTGGGTGCCAAGGGCTCAGACATAAGAACAATTGGGAGAGTGGGGCAGGACGTGGGCGTGTTTCCTGTTGCCTAGACACAGGGTCACTGTGAGTAGGAACCCACTTGTGGCCCCTAACAACACACACAGCACATCTTTACGAGAACTTCAGCTTTCCGCTGCAGCTGGTATGCAGGGAGTCGAAGTCTACAGCCACTGGGAAGACGTGTTAGGCAGCTGCGGGCCTGCAGAGTGCAGATCTGAGGACATAGGCAGGGACAGCCTTGATCTAATTAACTGCAGCCTCTGACTGGGGAGTGAACCCCACAAAAACCAGGAGTGGTGCTGTGCCCGCAGCTCCTGGTTCTTCACTTCCGGTGCATCTACTTTTCCAGCTGTGTTGACTTTTGCTTCCATCTCACACTCTCAGCGTCATGGTTTTGGTGGAGAAAGGCCATGTCATTGGAGGAAATCACTGGTGTCTTTAATAGAATTTGGGTGATAAATCATAAACCTTGCAAAATATCAAGATAATGACAAACTGAAAGTCAGTTTGAGCCAACCCTTTCAGGTGGTCCGCTCCTCGTTAGGCACAGAGGCAGACCCGGGGGCAGAGCTATAAATTCAGCTGGATGAATCACCCTGTTAAAAAAGAAGCAAAAGGACCAGCATGAACTGCGCCTTCCCGGTTTCTGAGCAGAAGTCCCTGAGGGTCCTGCCATTCCTCTGCAGCTGTCCGCAGTGTCAGGCAGACAGAGGGGCCTCCTGGGCTTCCTGTTGGGGCGTCTCAGCATTTATCCTAGGCCCGATGGGTGCGCTTTGAAAATGCCACATTGCAGGGAATGTGCCTTTTCAGTCTCTGCCTTTCAGATTTTCTTCACTTCAGCACGAGTCCTTTTCCCACAACATGACATTCGCTTTGTTGTCGGGGTACCAAGCCTTTCTTCGGGAAACTCCGCAGAAGTGAGTCCCAACCACCTTTGGGAACTGCCAGTCTTCAGGAAGTATGTCCCAGTGTCTGCTTTACTGTATCCTCACCTGCCCGGCTCTGCCCAGAATTGGCCTTACTGCATGCTCTCCTGCTCAGCTCCTGTGTGCCTCTGCCAAGCAGCCATCACATGGGATGCTCTTCCCTCCCTGTGGACCAGCTCATCTTGTTGGCCAGACATACTAGGTGACTCCTGGGGAGCCCAGGTGATGCTGTGGGCTGGCGTTGGCCTGCTAACTGGACCCATAAGCCCACCGTCTGTGTTGGGACGCAAAGGGCTCTCGCCAGCCTGCTTAGAGGCTCATTTTGTACAGGGGGCCCTGCAGTGAATCCAAAACCAAGGAGAAAGGGGAGAGATCTGGTTGTATACACACTCCTTCATTTAGCATCCATGGAAGGTTTGTGGTGTGGGGAGGAGCGTGGGAGGTCCCCATGATGTGTACTTGGCTGCTAAAGGTTGACTGCTAAAGATCGACAGTTCAAACCCACCAGCCACTCCGCAAGAGAAAGATGAGGCTGGCTGCTCTAGTCACATACTTATAAGACTCAAAACCTCCAAGGAACACTTCTGTTGTTGTTGTTAGGTGCATCAGATCAGTTCAAACTCACAGTGACCCTCCATGCAATAGAAGGCAACCAGCCTGGCTCAGCACCATCCTCATCATGGTCATGTTTGAGCCTATTGTTGGAGCCCCTGTCTCAGTCCATCTGGTGGAGGGACTTCCTGTCTTTCATGGAACAGAGCAGTTCTGCTCAGTCTTCTGTAGGGCTGCTACGAATGGTAATAGACTCAATGGCAGAGGGTTTTATTGGGCTCTTTAGCCAGCAGCCTCTGTCCTTCCTAGAGACCTTGCAGGATATGGTTAACCTAAGTGCAGGGGAGCGCTGCCCAGAGCACCTGGTACCCATGTTAATGGCTTTTTCATTAGGCCACTTCATCACAGAATGCCAGCTGTCGGTGTCAGGAGATGACACAGAGGCAGGCTCTTGGATAAGAAGGATGTGGTGATCTACAGAGATCAGAAATGAAAGGATGAGGACAATTCAGTCATCTGAGAGCTATCTGTTTTTGAACGGTAGCCAGCAGCAGATATGACTGCGTAGGAGAGGCGCATAGGTCATCATTTTCTTATCTCTAACAAGGAGCCAATTGTGCACAGTCCTTGGTTGATCTCTCTATACCGTGTGGCAGAAATGCTTCGAGGGCGAAATTGTGTATGGCTGGGGAAAGCAATACACAGACTGGAAGATCGACGCCATTCTTTAATTACAGACAGCACCCAAAGTACATAAGTGAGTCGAGTTTTAGAAAGGCTCCAAACCAAACCAAGTCCACTGCCATGGAGTCTATGTCTGCTCATTCCCCAACTCCTTCCATGGCATCAGTTCTAACTCACCATCAACCCTATGTAGATGTTCCGATGCTGTCACTCTAAAATGGGAGAAGACAGCCTTATCTTTCTGCCAAAGGGTCGTGGCTGGTGGTTTCAGCTGCCAACCTTGTAATTAGCAGTCCCACCCTTACCTGACATCATCACCAGGGCTCCTTAATTCCAACTTGTATTATGTATTAGAACGTTGAAATTTTGGCAGCAAGTGGTGGCCTTTCAGGTGAGCAAAGTGAATCATATATTCTTCCTAAAGATCTACAATGTTTTATGCTGGAATTCAAATACAGATTTCATTTTTCTCCTTTAAAATGATTTTTTTCTTTTCAAGTGGCTTAGACAGCAATTGGGGTTTGTGTTTCTTATTTTGAAGATAAAAGAATCAGAAGGGATAAAAGCAACAACAACAACACAAAAAAGACTGGTAAAGACAAAGTATCCAAACTGAAAATGTTTAAGTCCAGGCGCTCTCCCCATCTGGACCCTAAGACTTACCTTGGCCACCATCCCTCTGTCCTGGTCCCGTTCCTCAGGGCACATGGATAGAGAGGCACATGCTAAAGGAGTATCCAGAATGGTGTCGATAAACACATGCATTTCTCATCATTGGTTTTGTCTACAGGTAAGGTAGTCACTGGTGAGATATGCTTCCGAAGCTACTAGAATATCAAGCTGACCACTGGTTTCACCACTGCAGCTTACTGTGCAGACGACCTGTGCTTTTCTGACCTTGTTGATTCTGCTGCTGCCTCCAGAGAAGCATCATGGCATCGTGTCTGCTTCTTCAGGGGTGCTCTTCTTTCCACTCGGATGAAAGTTACCCCTTCTACTGCGTATCTGTCTGGCCAAGAATGCTTTTAGCAGGGACCACCCAGCACCAGGCCTGCCCTCTGGTTTGAACATTTGCAGCTGGGACTACAGGACTTCACTGCATTTGAATGTGTGTGTGTGTGTGTATTCATACATACATCTATAAATATATAGAGATATAAATGCATATATACACCTATACAAAGACACTTATAAATAGATGTACATGTAAACATTAATATGTACACATACATGCATAGGTAAACAAATATATGTGTACATATCCAAGATACATAAATACGTATATAGATATATGCATACACACAAAATGCATTTTTATTTAAGCTGTGGAGTTGATTCTTACTCATAGTGACCCTGTAGGACAGAGTAGGATTGCCCTTGGGGACTGATAAGACTAGAACTCTCCTATGAACAGGAGGTCTCATCGTTTTCCTGAGGAGCAGTGGGTAGTTTTGAGCATCTGACCTTAAGTGTTAGTAGCCCAACATATAGCCATTATGCCCCCAGGGCTCATGGATACACATATACACACATACATGTACACATATACAGGCACACATGTGTGTATGTACATCTATGTATATAAACAAGCCTGTTTGTTATGCACGCTTGTGCATAACTCTGGAAGACAAAAGAGAATTACTACTTCTTTCTTTTAAGACCCATCTGCATTTTACTGAGTAAAATAGCATCCCATTCTCTTAAGACTACAAGGGAAGCTTTTGGAAGTGGGTGGAAAAATTCCATTATGTTTGAATTCCATTGTTCCTCAAACTTCCAGAAGCCCTATCCTCTGTGCATCACACACAGTAAAACACGAGCACATTCCCCACAGCTTTTCTTTCAGAACCTTCTCTTATCTGCTTTAGCATCTTGGGACTTCTCTGTTGGGTCCTTGCTTGGTTTGGGGAGGGAGGGCGGTGGGTGGGCATCCTTGCTTGTTCCTGGACCTCTTCCACCTCTTTCCTGGTCTGCAGTGTTGGCCACCAATTCAGAAAGCCAGTCCTTAAAGACACCAAGCTCAGCCGGCGCGCACAAGGTGGACTCCAGCTTCTTGTGCGCGTCTCCCTTCATCTACAGGAACTGAATTTTTCATGCAGTAATTAAAATTTGTAGGTCAAGCCTCCCCTGGCACCGTTGGCTGTTAATGTAGGCAAGCAGTGATCAGATTCGCTTATGCAGCTCTTCACTGCGTGGAGATTTAAAGGATGAAGGGTGACATTTTCCCCCATTTTGTAAATTAATGCCATTGATCTGCCTAACAAGAACAAAGTTAGGCTTCAAAATACCAAATGATAAAGAGATTAAGACTTTAAATGGCTTTCCAAACGGCAACCTCTATTGTAAGGCTCCAAGCTGACTATTGAACTTCCAATTAGAATTTCTAATAGACTATTGACTTCGATGGATCAAATGTTGCAAGTGATAGCTTTCAAGATGACAAAGATTGCTTCTTACATTCCGGAATATTACTTTATGTAGCGGACGCTGCTCTGGAGGGTGAATGATAATAGTCCTCTGGCCTCGCTCGGTAAAAGGGCCGGCGCATCTTTGCTGGGGTTTGCTCAAAGGTGAATCGATGTGTATATTTTATTTTGCAGCACTCTTTCTTTGCGTGTTGGCAAACAATTGTTTCATGCTGCTTGGCGGTGTCAGTCGGTTCTGACTCACGGTGACCCTGGGCACCACAGAACGAAACAAGACCATCCTCAACCCTGTGGCTTTCTTTGAATCCGGTCTTTCAGCCACTGTGTCCGTCCATCTCATGGAGAAACTTCCCTTTTTTTTGGAGGGGGGAGAACGGCTGACTCTCGATTCCAAACTTGACGCCCTTCTCCAGGCACTGGGCTGCCCTGGCAACCTGTGTCCAAAGTAAGGGAGAGGAAGTCCCACCATCCTGGTTTCTAAGGAGGATTCTGGCTGTACTTCTCTCGACGCAGATTTGTTTGTTCTCTGGCAGTTCATAATATGGCCGGTACTATCTTGGCCAGCACCGTGAAGCAGAGGCATCCATTCTATGGCTGTCTCCTGGCCTCACGGCCCGTCTTTCAGCGCCGTGCCGTGGAACTCCCTTCCTTAGATTCTCTGCCGGGTAGTGGCCATGATATGCCTTGATGCCAACTCAGCCATGTCCAGTGTCTTTCTCCCCGCCGACACGCGTGCGAGAAAACTGGAGTGTGTGTTCACAGATGGGACCTCAGCTAACGTGTCATGTGTCACGCCCATCAGGGTCGGTTCCCTGTGCCTCACCAATGGGGGTACCATTCTTAGACACATGGAGCCTCCTGG
Source organism: Nesogale talazaci (assembly GCA_004026705.1). NCBI lineage: Eukaryota > Metazoa > Chordata > Mammalia > Afrosoricida > Tenrecidae > Nesogale > Nesogale talazaci. Next base: position 31,348 of record PVJH01005019.1, read on the forward strand.
AATGGGCTGTCATGGCCCCGTGACTGCACCCAGGGCGTGTTATGCAACACTGACTGGCAGACATTTTTAAATACTAATTTTTCAAAGACCGGCTTCCTCTTCTAGGATAAAGGGTTAATATTATGCTTATGTTACAGTGCATTAAAAACTCTAATTAAAACAGCATTACATTCCCATCTGCCAATCTCCAGTAATCTTCTTTAATTGCAGTAATTAAACTATATTTACATGTTCAGAATACTTGTAATTTAGCAAATTGCACTCTCTGCTCTACATTTAATCAAACAACCAGTTCCAGTGTGGAAAGAAGTAATTTCAATGTTTTGATTACTATAGCAGATTTGACAGAGTAAGTGCCCCTCTAGTAGAGGGCTTAAAAGGGAAGACAAACATGAAGTACAGTCATGGTTTTGATTGTCATGTGAATGCCTAATTACATGTTGCAGGATTAACTATTAAAGGGTATCATGGTTGTCATTGATGTTTAGATACAGCCAAGATTTCTGGTAGCGGAGACGGCGGGCTCTGGGGGACAGGATGGATGGTTGACAAAAGCTGCGAGGTTTCTCTTCGAAAGTTGAGGAGTCCTTGGGAACGTGGCCTGAATGGGACAGTTGTGCTATTGTGTCTTCCGCCGGTGACCCCCCAAGCCTTTCCAGAAAGTTGGTTTTGACCATTGAGAATGGTGAGACTCCATCCCATGTAGTTAGGTATGTTCTCAGGAGAGAGAAGGCCCTTTTACAAGACGAGCTGACCCAGTGGCTGCACCCATAGGCTGAAAGGTAACTGGTGTGAGGATGGTCCAGGAGCGGGCAGTGCGTCCTTCTGATCTACCCAGGGTCACTATGAGTCAGGGCCAACTGGAAGGCTCTGAGCAACATCAATGCATGTCCAGAAGACATTCGATGATGAGCCTACTCCATTTCACCCACTTTCTCTACCCATCCCCACATGTTTCTTAATCCCTTCATTTTCAAAACAGGGCAAAAGAATGTTTTGAGTATTGAGTAGATTCAAATGGGGGATAGAAAAGAACCTAATCACCTTCAAGGTATTTTTCAAAAATGCTCTTGACTGTGGTTATTTTCTAGTTGCCGCTGTGTGATCATTTCTGCTTCGTTAGCATTTTCAATTTGCATAGGATATTAGATATGGCTGTCAAATCTGGTTTCAGAAACAAAGATGGATCCATTCCACCTCGAATCCTAAGCGATTGCCTCTTTTCCGGGAGCTTCTGTAGAAATGTGTGATGTCAACAGACTTCACTACATTTAAGAATGTGTATCTTGCTCCTATATTTCTCTTAGCCATCTGTTACATCCATAGGTCCATCCATTCATGCAAACCACTTTTGTTGAGTGGGATGCTAAACCTTGGGTCTTGGCTGCATGAAAAGGAGAAGCATTCTGAATCCTTACAACCAGAGGTGAATGGAGGGCCGGAAGGGGTCGTCACTATTGACCCAGTGGTTTGCTGTGACGTGAAGCAAACTTTGCCCATAGGTCTCTTGCTGGGGGGAGGTGGAGGAGAGAAGGGGACCTGGATATTGTGGGTTCATGACCAAATCAAGATGCAAAAGTCCTGGCTCGGGAGATAAACTTGAACCTTCAGATGCTCACAGGTTCAAATCCAGATCCACTACTATGTTGCCTTCATGACAACTTAACTTCCGGAGAATCCCCTGGAAACCTGTTTCTTCTTCCCACAGCTGACTTTGAAAGAGATGCTGATTAACTTGTGCTGGCCACCGTGAGGAATAACTTGGGTACACTTAACAGGGTGGTGAAGTTCAAAGTGCAGTAATGTTGAAATTTGCTACCAAGTAGGTTGAAGGGTGCCTGAGAAACTTTGGAAAGGAAGGAGAAGTGGTTGGAAGTTGAGAAAAGCCAGCCATGGCGTAAAGTCCCTGCTCTGTCACCACTGTGTGCTGTCACCACTTCAATATATCCTCTCAAGTCCAAGGCCTAATCCCAGAGCCTCCAGGGTCAGACCTGTAAAATGGGGGTGGCAGTGCAGACCAAGGTTTGGCATGCTCAGTATTTCTCTCCGTATATGCAGGGCCCCAAGACCCACATGCACTGGAGAGGCTTTGGAAGCCAGTTTTCAGATTGAACACCAATATCAGTGTAGAATATTATAACCATGCAGTACATGATGCTTTCAGGAGAAAAATAGGCCTGAGAGAGAAAGATGTTTCCAGAGACAGAAACCTCCAGATTTCACCCCAAACTCATGGTAACCATTTATTGGAGGCCATTGTCCTCATTATTCTCTTCCACAGCTGTTAGAAAAGAAGAGAGTGGAAAGACTCGTCTCCTCTCGTGATGTCTTTCCCACTCTGCTTAGCTGCTCTTTGCTGACTATAATGGTTAAGGTTAAGACCATGGTGCTCAGTGGACTGGCCACTAAGCAGTGATATCATCTGGAAGTTATGTAATGATGCCATTCATTGATGAGGCCATGGAGTAGCTGTCCTCCATCTTTCGGGTCTACATGGCAGGGACTTGATTCTCAGTGATTTGGCAGCTCAGCAGTGATCTCATTGGCAGGGATGTAATGATGTAAGCCAGCAGTTTTGTTTGTTTGTTTCTTTCCTTTTTTAAAACATCATCCTCTTGGGGGCTCATACAACTCTTATCCCGATCAATACATATATCTATTGTATGCAGACCACATTTGTTGCCATCATCATTCTCGAAACATCCTCCTACTTAGGCCCTTGGTATCAGCTCCTCATATATCCCCTTCCTCCCCACTACTCCTCCATCATGAACCTTAATAATTTACTAATTATTTTGTCAAATCATACACTGTCCAATGTGTCCCTTCGCCCACTTTCCTGCTGTCTGTACCCCCGGGAAGAGGTTATATGTAGATCCCTATCATTGGTTTCCCTTTTCTACACCACCTTTCCTCTACCCTCTACACTCTCACCATTGGTCCTGGAGGGATCATCTGTCCTGAATTCCTCATGTTTCCGGCTCTTATCCGTACTAGTGTATATCCCCTGGTCTAACCGGATTTGTGAGGTACAATTGGGAACATGATAGTGCAGGGAGTGGCATTTAAGAATTAGAGGAACGTTGCATATTTCATTGTGGCTACACTGTACCTTGACTGGCTTGTCTCCTCCCCATGACGCTTCTGTAAGGGGATGTCGCTTCACCTACTGATGGGTTTTGGGTCCCCAACCTGTACTCCCCCTCATTTATAATGATATAATTTTTAGTTCTTTGATGCCTGATACCTGATCCCTTTGACACTTCGTGGTCACACAGGCTGGTGTGTTTCATCCATGTGGGCTTTGCTGCTTCTGAGCTAGCTAAGCCAGCAGTTTTGTAATTGAAGAATCATCTTCCATTTTGTAATACAATGTAGTCAACTTCCATTTTCCCACCACACTGGTTTTCAGATCACAAGCTGGTCGTGAAACTGTCTCCAGGTCACTATGTGAGTCACAAGTTTAGGTACATCACTGTCTTCCAGTCATTGCTGGGGAAAGCCTGATCAAGTGTCCTTCTTGATCCTCTTTGGAAGTGCAGGCATGAAAGCCAGTGTGCTCAGTACCCTCAGATGTATCTTCTTGGAAACTTCTAACCTTGGGGTGGGGTCTAGGACCCCTACACGCAGAAGAAATCTCTATGTAATTTCAGGGTTGTACCATTTACACTTCTGCTACTTTCACACATCATCTTGCCACCTAGAGTATCTGAATCCCAGCCAAGAAGACTGCAAACCCTTCGGGGAAAGGTCCTCTCTTTGGGTGTAAGGAAGGCATATGGAGACATCGCTTGCTGTTCCTCTGAACTTCTAAGCAAGCTTCTGAACAGGCCTGACCCAAAGCCTGTGGCTGACTTCCTATTTCCCCATGTTGACTTCTCCCATCTAATGTTCCCCATATAATGAGTTTATTGGATACTAAGGGAGTCTGATTTATTAGCTCTTCATTATTCTCATTCCATCAGCTTCCCGATAAACGCTACAACCCTTGGCAGGGATGTGAAGCTCAATCAGGGATCTCATTGCTTTTTAATGAACCCCCCTTCCTGCAGTCGCATTACACGTGGAATTCCGTGTCCTGCATTATTCACTGGCCTCAGGATGGAAGGCACAGCAGCCTGCGAAGGTGGCACTGAAAAATGGGGCAGAGTCCATTACCAGGTCGCTGTGCTGCTAGTTACCAGTCTCTGACCTACCATATTTATGGCTCGGAAACTGAGGGGCGCCCAGGCTGGAGCGCCCCAACAGGAGCCTGGGCCGGTGTTTCGTAAACGCCACCGCTGTTATTTAAGGCCCAGCCTGACTGCTGGAACCTAACGCAGTGACAACTTTCCCAGCGGGGGCATGAGAAGTGGGGGCAAAAACAGAACGAACGAGGGAAAAAAAACAAACGTGATATTTTACAACCCGAGCCGTTAAAGCGCTGAGCTAGTGAGGACCGGGCTCTCATTAGCTGAATGGTAGATTTTTCTAATTAGTTCTTTCTAGTGCAATTAGCACGAAAGAGTCTAATCACCTCATGTGAAACCAATCTAAAGCTCGGGAAAGAGTGCCCTTGGCTTGGGATTTTCAGGGTGCCTCCCTGTAAGAACGCTTCCGCTTGTGAGTGTCCGCGCAAACCATGGGCGCGGGGCGGCGGGTGGCCAGAGGCGCCGGGAGAAAGGGCTGGAAGGATCCCTCCACTCTCTGGCGGTTACCAGAGGGGACCGCGCCGCCCTTCCTCGTTTCCTTCCATTTTAGAAATTGGAGACCTGCGCCGGGAACAGGGAACAACGGTGGTTCAGCCTGGTCGCCCCGCCCGAGGACGAGCGAGCGGGAGACACACTGCACATTAGAAGCAAGTGCATTTGGAGGCCTGGGGGCTGTCGGGTTGGTTTCTCCATCCGCCTCCCTCCCCGCGGTGCCTAGATCCCCCTCACCCGCACCCCCCATCAGTTCTGGCTAATCTGTGCACTGAGTGCTTTGTCTCTCCTCTCCCTGTGCCCTGCAGTCACCCGTAGGCGCCACATTCATCTTGCAACTGTTCTCCCGTCTCGGGGGCCCACACGCCTCACTTCTCATGTGAGCCAGACAACTCTGGAGATCTCCGCTGAAGATGACTGGGTCCAACGGGGGAGGAAGTGGGGGTTCCAAGTTCCCCATCCTGTAGGAGAGAGGCGGTGCCTCCTTGTTGGGAGTCCCTGGCCCCTACGCAGATGAATGCGGAGATTCTGAGTGTAAACGCGTGTATGATGAGCTACAAAGAAACAGAAATTTCCTTGGTCACCAGTGGGAGGACCTGAGGGCATGTGGATGGGGTTCGTCTGTGCTGCCCAGTGAGAACAGGTACATGCTAGACCCGCCTTGCCCGTGGCCTTGCCCGTGGCAGTAGCCATGAGCACAGGTGGCCATTGAGCATCTGAAATGCAGCTAGTGTGTCGTGGAGGAACTGACTTTTTACTCTATTGGACTGGATTTTAGTCTGGTTACATTGAAATGGTCCCCCAAGCCCCGCCCTGTACCAGCCAGTCAATGCCAACTCGATCCTGGTGGACAGGGTAGACCTGCTCTGTGAGTTTACAAGAAAACCCCATCTCACTCCCTCAGAGTGGCTCATGGGTTCGAACCCCTCACCTTTGGGTTAGCAACCAGCACGTAGCAACCGTGCCACCAGGTTAAAGTATAGACATCTGCTCTTGTTGCCCTTCTGGATTGTTCCAGTACCCCAAATGGGATGGGGGTTGGAACAGAATGGCATTTGAGAAAAATTGAACATTTGGGACATGTTTAATCGTCATCTCTTGGGGCTAGTCTGGCTTCAGTCCTTCTAAAAGAATGTATGAGCACAGTGGACATACATGGTGTAGATAGTAACACATTGATAATGGATCTCAGGTTTACTCATGTTTATGGTTTAATGCAAAAAACCACCACTTATGGTTTAATGCAAAAAAACTTAACAGGTGAAACACTTGGGTAAATTGGTTAAAAAAATTTCATCTTTAATGTGTTAAGAAACCCCTGAGTTTGAGAAGCAAAGCAGGAATAAGATGTAGGGTGAGACAAGAGAGAGATTTAGGGTACCACATTTAAAGAGCCACACACTCTGAGGGCCATACAAGTTCAGGAGCAATATTGATAGCACCCTAAAAGTAAGTGCCTCCTTAAATCATATGCCCTAACTTAGGACCACAATCTTGGGGCAACCAAGTCGATTGGTGAAACAGTCCACACACACACACACACACACACACACACAATGTTCTACATCTTGCTGCCAGTTGAGACGAAGGTCTTAAAAAGCTGGCGAGGAGGTGCCATCTAAGATGGAAACTATTGGTCTCTTTCCATCGTGAAGAAAGGTGGGTGAAGGAAGCTAATGACTTAAGGAAGCAATTAGTCCAAAGGGATCCATGGACTATATCTACCACAGTTTCCATGACCCAAGATCAAAAGAACTGGATGGGCCCAGCTAAATGGGTTTGGAGTTGCAAGAGCAGGTGCTGGATTGAATGAGATAAAAATAGCAAGATTTAGAATCATGTGAAAGAGACTTAACTGATCTGATAGAGACTAATAGAATCCCTGAGACCAAGCCTGGAAACAAACCCAATCCCAGGACCCCCTTTCAGCCAAACAGGAGACCAATCTACTTTACTGCATGAGATAATAAAAAAAAAAAGGCAGCGTTTGCCTCAAAATGCAGCTCAGAAGGAATAGGAAGGAAGGACGGATGGAAACAGAGATCCAAGGCAGAAGTAGGAAGATTGCTACATGTTAAAGGAATGAAGACCAATGCCAGGAAATAAAATGTGTCTACATTATGGAGTGCAAAGATAATTCGCTCTCTAAGCTTTCACCCAGACCACAATAAAAATTCATTTTGAAGGGGAACCCTTATACTAAGTGAGTCTCCCGTCTCTTTCGCAACTCGGTCTTGATGTGTGACCCTTTTTTATGAACTTGAAGGGAGCGTAGATCAGAATCTGCGCCAGGGAAATAAGAGGCAGACACCTAAAAAACTACCACCGTCCAGTTGATTCTGACTCCCAGCGACCCTCCAGGACAGGGTGGAACTGCCCCTGTGGGTCTCTGAGACTACCTCCTTCTGGGAGTAGGGAGCCTCATCTTTCTCCCTGCTGGCCTTGTGGTCAGTCGCTCAATGCACAAGTGCAACCACGACGTCACGAGGGCTCCTATTGGATACATGTGCAGAATGGACATTACGAGATACTTTTGAGATGAAGACAGAACAGACCTAATGACAGAAAGAAAACACAAGGCATGAAAAAGCAGAACCTGATTGTCGGTTCCCAGCCTGTGAGAGGGTTTTTCCGTTGCCTGGCACTCAGTTCTCCCCAAAGTCTCAAGTTCTTCAGTCCCTGGCCTGTTTCAAGGGCTGAGATCAGTCCCGGCTTAGCCCTTCTTCTCTAAGTCCCTTGCACTTGACCATGTTTTGGGGGAAGGCCAGGAGTGTTGGCCTTTCTGTGTGTGTGTGTGTGTGTGTGTGTGTGTGTGTGTCTGATCCGAGACAGCTCTGCTTGGCTGGATGGCGTTAACACATTCAGAGAATCATAGTCTGGGCTCTCTAAATTCAGTGACCTTATTTTAAAAGATGATCAACATGGCTTAGAACCTTTTGAGGATTAAGAGACATTTTAGCAAGTTTATCAGGAATAAGCAAAGATGACATTTGGCTAGCTGGATGCCCCCCTTCCCCCCAACCCCATTGACTCTGCCCCTGAAAAGAAAAAAATGGAAAAAAGATGGTTCTGGAACAAAGTTTTTCCATTTGACAAGTTAAGAATTAATAATACTGCTTGAAACTCCTTGCTGTCTCCAAACTCTGGGCTGTTTTCAGGAGGGACTCCTCTCTCGCCCTCTCGCCCTCCAAAGGAGTCCAAGAATGTAGTTAATTGGGAAAACATGCAAGAAAAGACATCTTGGCTTCTCAGGCCGCCTGTTGTATTCTTGTAGCATATGCTCTTCTCAGTCTCAGATAAGTAGACAGGTGGCTGTTTGCAAAGCAGAGTCTAATGTGCCTTTTGACTCAGAGACGTTTGGAAACAAAGCTACCACCAGCCTCTCCCTGTTCCTTCCCACCTTCTGACCTCACCCATGCTCCGGGATCTAACCTCTGAAACATGCTCTGCTCAGTATGTAGGGCGCTGGTTTCCAGATGGATTAACCCCACCCCACCCCCATTTCAAATTCAAAAGTTCCCAGAAACCCTGATGAAAATCTACAGCACGTAACTGATAAAGGGTGGTTAAAGTATCCCAAACCAAACTTACTGCCATCGAGTCACTGCCAACTCAGAGCAGCCCTAGAGGACAGCGTAGAGGTGCCCCTGTGAGTTTACAAGACTGTAACTCTTTATGAAAGCAGAAAACCCATCTTTCTCCAGCAGAGCAGTTGGTGGTTTCGAACTTCTGACCTTTGGGTTAGCAATCCAGTACATACCAACCATACAACCAAGTTAAAGTATAGGTATCTGTTTTTGCAGCCCGCTGGATTGTTGCAGGGCTGCCCCAGAGGACAGCATTGCCCACTTTGGGAAGCACTAATAAATATATGGCAACTTAGATAGATGCCTGTAGTACAATGTATATGTAACCAGTGGTGACTTATAACAAAAAAAGCTGAAGAGTGGGTAGGCATCTAAAGGACATCTAAACCAAATTCCATCTAGAAATTCTCCAGATGGCATCAACTGAATACTGGGCCAAGCCAGCATGGCCCTAAAGCCATCACCTCCTTGGCCCTAGAGTCTTTACTTCCCATTACAAAGTCAGACACCAATGGTGCCCAGGTGTGAGCATCCTTAAGGGTTAGTTCGTTCTGCTCATTAGTGTTCGTTTCTTTTCTTGGAATGTCCTGCTTATGTAGTTTTTGTCTACGTAAGACCTCTTAAAAACAGTGCATCCAAAGAAAGGCCCCATTTAGTTTCTAATGATTGTGGCCATTTCACTAGCATCTCTACTTTTCTTTCTTATGAGAATTGCCTGCTGTTGGCATAGTTTTCCTCTTGAGAGAAAAGCTCCCTAACCCCTTGGAACCTTCCATGATCTCCTGCTGTGAACCATCTTTTACTGTACACAAAATAAGCTCCACAATTTCGGGTCTCCATATCTGCCCTTTGTGGCTGGTGTGCACGCGTGTTTCTCCCCAGGGCGCTCCTGACTTCATTCTACCTTCTGTTTTGTCTAACATGTTCTTCCATGCAGGTGAGAATTGGCTACTTTTGCTATTATGGCACTTGTGTTAGTCTGGGTAAACTAGGGAAACAAATACATAGACCGGCATATAGATATAAGGGAATGTCTATGTACAAAAGGAATGGAATATTGAGAAAACATCCCAACCCAGTCCAGTTCAAAGTCATAAGTCCAATATTAGCCCATATGCCCGTTACCAATCTATAATGTCTCCTTCCGACTCACAAAGTCACAGGCCAGTCGGTGCGGAGTCCCGGCGCTGGCAGGGGTCCCCTCATGGCTCCTCATTTCCAGGGCTCAGGGTCCATCAACAGCGTCCAGTGGTGGTAGAAGCAGCTCAGCACTGACAGGGGTCTTCCCAGGGCTTCTCCAGATTCAGGGGTCTGATTCCACCAGGGGCAAGGACGTGTGGCTTCTCCTCGAGCTCCTGCAGCAGCTCAGACACTGCCATCTTGTCTTGTCCGTAATTCATCATCTCTGAGACTAACTCCCAACAACAAGGTGAGATAGCTTCTCATCTCCATGAGGGAAATATCGCAAGATTTCCCAGAAGTCTCAGGAGAAAGCCATGCCCACACAGAGGCCTCATTGGCTACTCAATGGCTATCTCCATATTTATTGGCTAGACTCCACCCCTACATCTCAATCATGAAATGAACATAAGCATATGCCCGTCACAGCAGTGGCATTTGTTTCTCTCCAAATCACCTATTCATGTTGTGCTGGTAGCTAAGCCATCAATCAATTGCCCAACTTTTAAGAACCCAGTGTGCTGCCTCAGGAAAGTCATGTCATCTATGAGTATCAGGGATCCAGTCTCTTTACCTGGCCAACGCCTGCTTCTTCTCACCAAGATCCCCCTCTCCCTCTTATCCAGAGTTCTGCATCTCTCAACTTCATGGGATCTCCAGGCAAATGAAGCTCTCTCTTCCAAAAATGATTTCTTCAGCCCTTCTCGTGTGTAGGCATCGTGCTAGCTTGCGGAGTACAGTGGTGAGCAGGGGCAGTGTATGTATGTTGGACCTCTCTTTCCACTGTCTCCTCCTCCTCTCAAATGGTATTCTTTGAGCCTAGGTGATGATCAAGGAGATTATTTTGATCACCAATGTGATAGGCTGGGTTGACTAGAGAAACATCCAGAGACACAGATATATGTAAAAGAGTTTTATATCAAGAAGTAGTTATTTGTGGAGAAAACACCCCTATCCAGTCTAACTCAGATCCTGAAGTCCGATGTCAATCCGGTAAGTTCCTCTTCAGACTCACAAAACCACATGCAGTGATGCAGAATGCAGGGAGATCACACAGGCTGGTGGTCGCAAAGTCATGTGGATCCAATGGAAGTGGCCTCATCACAGGGCTCACAGCAACCAGAGTCAGTCAGAAAGAAGGTGGAAACAGAGAGGGGGGTGGTGTTAAGGTTCTCAGGACCCTCCTCAGGAGAATGCCTTGCCAACAAGGACTCACCATCAAGTTGTGATGTGATTTACAGGCTAAACTCCACCCTTGAACATTCATCTATCTTCAAGTTGACATGAATTTATCTAACTACCACAACCTCTCTCTTAAAGTCTCTGCTGGTTTTAGAACTGATGATGACAGCCATCTGAGGAGAGTGTGCAAATGCAGAGGGGCTTGGATCTGCATGTGATATCCCTCTCAAACCTCAGCTGGCAGGCTGCTGGAGTCTGGGGCCAGGGGTCACACGTCTGACACCCTATCGAAAAAATTTTCATATGGAGGCTGCTGGATTCTACGTGCCATGCTTGATACCTTCACTGTGGACGTTTCTCTCTCTGCCTATCGCTTGCACTCTATATGTCTTTCTCTCATCTTCCATATCTTTTGAAGTGTGTGTGGTACTTTCATTCCCTCTAAATTCCATGAAGAATCCGCTTCATCCGGTCAGCTCACCTCCCCCAAGCAAACACACACAGTCCTCCCTGTCTCCATGAGCTACCCAGGGGGATGGGCTGCACTCCCAAAGGTTGGCCACTCGAAACCACCAGCTTCTCCACAAGAGAAAGGTGGGGCTTTCTGTTCCCTCCATAAACAATTACCATCTTTTTTAAGGGTCTGGAGGTTGCTATCCCCCAATTACAGTCTTGTAAACCCATAAGAATGGTTCTACCTCTCCCTATAGGGCTGCTCTGAGCCAGAATCAACTCTACAACAGTGAAGTATTTCTCCTTTTACTCTTGGCTGGAGGAGTTTCAGTGGCACTGTGGGTTCAACATTGGGCTCACTAACCAAAAGATCGGTAGTTCCAAACCCCCAGCCCCTTGGAGGGGAGAATATGAGGTGTTCTGCCTCCATGAAGATTGACAGTTTTGGAAACCTGACGGAGTGGTTCTACTCTGTCCTATGGGGTCCCTATGAGTTGAGACAGAACCTAGTCAAGTGAGTTCGAACCATTGCTATGATGGAAGCAGTTGGTGCACTAGCTGGGTGTCCAGTTCTGTGGAAAGCTCCATCATCCCCGGGTGAAGCTCTCCAGGTTCCTTCTGCCCAAGCCTCCCCTTGCCCATGAAACAGCCTGAGTGCATAGAGATAAGAGGCTCAAGATAAACAGACAACCTGCTCTGTGGACCCCTCATCTCCAACCTGAACATGTGAATTCCCCCAGTATCTCCCTCAGTCACACCCACTTCCTTTCAGATGATTTTCATCACTCTCTCTCAACGTCTTCTCCTGGCTTCTGTGGACAGCCGCTGTCCAAGGAGCTTGCTCTTCTCCTTCCAGCCCATGGAGTGCTGCTTCCTCCTCACACTTCTTTCCTTGTGCTTGGGTTCACCAGGCTGGACCTTCCTGCACCTACCAACGCTTAAAGCTCACCAGGAGTCGAGGTTGGAACTTCAAACCCACCAGTCACTCTGCAGCAGAAAGATGAAGCTGTCAGCCATGAAAGGTCCTAAACAAACAAAAACCAAACTCTCTACTTTTGAGTCGTCCCGACTCTCAGTGACCCTCTTGGGTGTTGAGTCGAACTGTCCATGTTGGGTTTCTGAGACTAGAATCCTTTGCAGGAGCAGAAAGGCCTATTTCCCTCCCTCGGAGTGGCTATGGCTCTGAACTGCTGACCTTGCAGGTAACAGCCCAATAGAAAACTTGCAAGAGAGTTCTAGTCTATACCATAGGGTCACTATCAGTCAGAACGAGCTCATCAGCAATAGGGTTAATTTGGGCTCAAACCCTTAAGCTCAAGGACAGCTTCCTTGACCCCCACCACTTAGACCGACATTTGCACATGTGTCATTGTTGTCCTTTGTGCCTGCTGTTCTGTCCACTCCTGCTCTCGGACCCCACAGGACACAGAAGAACTGTTCCTGAAGGGTTCCCAGGCTGTCAATCTTCTGAGGAGTAAACAGCTTCATCTTTCTCCCTCAGAGCTGTGGAGAGGTGTTGTGTCACCCACCTTCGACCTTCACAGTTAGCAGCCCACCGCATGACCACGGCTCAACCATGGCTCCTTCTTCTGTGATGTAGACATTCTTAACCCCACCTTCCATTTTGCAGAAGGACAAACTGAGGGCTAAAGAAATGATCCACTGAGAGTCAATCTTAGACTTGTCCCAGGTATATGGCCTGGAGCCATGTCCCCAGACCCCTCCCCATCTTGAGTCTTGGTGGGAAGCAGTGGGGAGTGGTGATGGTGTGGCCCGCCAAGCTTGTGCATTCAGAGTCTGCCTCTCGGTACTCAGCAAGACAGGTCATCCCCAGCACGTGAATCCTAGCATGTTCATGAGTGATTCAAGTAAAAGCCAGGGTTTAGAGACTGGGAGTTGATTGTGAAAGGATCCACGATGTTTGGAACGTCTTACTGGATTTGAGTAAAGTGAAATTCAAAAAATCCAAGCATCAAGATGGACTTATGTACCCGTGGTACTTGAAGGAGTTCCCCACCCCCTCACGGCATGTGTGTGTGTGTGTGCGTGCACGCGAGTGAAATCATTGGCAGTCCATACTTAAAATCTCTGTACTCAAACCCAGAATGAAATTGATCCTTAGAAATTCAGGGACTGATGTCTCCTTTGGCTGGCGACTTCTGAGCTTGGTTACACTGTAACCTAATCACCCTTTGAAACCTGACATCTTGTTTGATGGGTTTTCTCTCCCTGGGTACCTTGCCTATCTGACCTTATACAGAATAGATACTGTGAGATGGGTGGGCAGGCAGAAATCATCTTGAATTGCGGGGCTGCTGCTGTTGGGTGCCCCCTGTCTTAGAACAGCTCTGTAAAAGCGTGTAGACCTGTCCCCAGCTGGCTGCCTTCTCAGTCCTCCTCATGGAGGTAGATGGCCGGGTCTTCTGCAGAGCCCTTGGTGGATTCAGACCACCAGAGCGCTTAGCCACTGAGCCACCAGGGGTCCTCGCATTGCTTTACTAAACCCAACTCTGAGCAGCCCTTTAGGACAAAGTAGAATCACTTCTTCGGGTCTGCGGGCCTAGAAATCTGGACCCAGGTAGACTGCCACCCCTTTCTCCTGGGAAGCCACCATTGGGTGTAGAACTGCCGGCCTTTCGGTACCCAGCTGAGCACTGACTCACCTGGCCACGAGGGCTCCCGTTTCAAGGTAGAGTTTGTTTTGGAGGAGATGTGTTAGCCCAGATGGTCTAAGCACACGATTTCAGGTCCGCTCTCACTCGTCTGGGTGTCGATGCCCAGGTACCAGGTACCAGGCTTTCTGGGGAAAGGTAAACATGACAAACCTGAAACCGGCCACCTTTGAGCAGAATTGGACTTAGAGTCCTCCTGCGTGCGTTAGCTGGAGCCCTGGCGGCGGCGTGAGCTGTAGTGTCGCAGTGGGTTTGGTTTCCAGTTGTTCGATTATGTGTGTTAGAGAACGCTGCTCTGTAGGCTTTGCCAGCAGTGGTGGATTCTTTGGAAGAAGATCGAGAGAAGGCTGCCTTGTTGCTGGCTGCCTTTGGGTCAGCATGACCGTGAACTGCCATATTTGCAGTTAGCAGGAAGTCCATTTTGCATCACCCAGTCCTCTTACCCCCGCCTCCATCCATCTTTCCTAGAGGAAACACCAAATAGGAAATAGCAGCCATCACGGTGGGAGAGAGCACAGACCCTGGGTTGGCTGCTAGACATGACTGGCCACCGGAGGGCCTGGGTCGGAGTTTGCCTTTGGTCTGTGGGGGAAACTGGGTGGTCTCATAGTACCAGAACAGTGGGAGTGTGTGAAAGGATGAGGGGGCCATGACCAAATACCTGAATTCATGGACCCCCACAATGAAAATTTAGGTGGCGTTAACTAATCCAACTCTGTGGTCTTTTAAGAAGCACATACTATTCATGGCTGAATTTCTCTAAAGGCTTCCCATGTCCCAGACTTGGGAGTAAGCACTTTACAAATATCTCATTCTCATCGTCATCGTTGACCAAGGCATGTCACCCCTTCCCATTATCCAGGGAGGAACGTTGAGGCGCAGAAGAGTTCCCCCAAACCCCCATCAGGAAATCAGGAGGGCTGAAGTCAGTGCTCATGTTCTCATCCTTGTATGGCCAGTCCTCCTGCTCTCTGGGGGCGTGATGCAAGACCCGCATTCACTCCATGGGCTGACCTGCTTGTGTCAGTCCAAGGTCTTCTACCTGGAGCTTCGACCACCTTTAGGTATTCCTCTCTGTAAGACTATAAGCTGCTGGAAGATGGAACATAACTATCTCCTTCATTTGTGTTCTTCCGGTGTTGGTCCTGAAGAGGTGTTAGAAGAATTCAGCCTTCATCCCATCCTCCAGATCCATATTGTTTCCGTGGTCATGACTTTCATCCTTCTTGTTCCTTCATTGAAAGACAGGGTCAGCAGCAACAGGGGGTATCAGAGAGCTCCATAATACAGCAGTGTATTGAATGCTTGTCATCTCCCCAGTGACAGTTCACCGATGTGTTCTCATGGACTTTATCCTGGTCCTTATAGGACTTATAAGTGAGGAAACAAATGAAAGCAATACTCATGTGATGGGTGGTATCAAACAAACAAACAAACTGATACCACGGGATGAAGCAGAAAGAAAAAGCTTTGGAAATAATGATGGCAACATATCTACAAATGCGTTTAATACAATTGATGTATGGGTTGTTACAAGAACCGTTAGAGCCTCCAATATAATGATTTATTTAAAAAAAAAACAAGCAAGACACTGAGATAGAGAACAGTGAAGGAAGGACAGAGCTGGAACCTGCTTTATGTAGACTAGATGATGTTGTGTCCTTCCAGTCAATGCTCATAGCACTCCCCTCGGATAGAGTTGAACTGCCCACATAGGATTTCCTTAGGACTGTTATCTTTAGGTGAGCAAATCACCGGGTCTTTTCTCTAGTAGAGTCACTGATGTTTTAAAACTGCCAACTTTGGGGGTGGGGCTGGGAATTTCCTCTCTATGGCAGTGACATTCTAAGACTAGAGTATGAGAAAGATTCCACTAAAAATGAGAAGGATAGAAGGGAAATGCCTTGCGGGTCAGAAAATAGCACATGCAAAGGTCCTGTGGTTGGAAAGGAGTTTTGTGTTTACTAGTCCCAGTCAAAGAGACCCACTATGGTTGACGCTTCTTGAGTTATCTCTTAGGTGTTCTTAGTTACTTCTCACACATCCCTACCAACTTTGGTGCCCCAACAAGTGCATGTGTGCCCTTTCAACTTGTTCTTGTGAATTGAGTGAAGGTTTACATAGCACATCATCCATTTCCCATCTAATGATTCATACACATTTTGAACCATCGCATTCATTATAAATGCCATGAGGATCTTCTTTTGCCCCATGTGTTTCCGCCCGCCATTCCTTCTTCTTGATCAACCCCTTTGAACATTGTCCTTTGGATCAATGGTGCCCTTTTGATTTTAAATGGTTGATTATCCCATGGTGTTCCAACTCATTAGTGTTATTATTTCCCTCGTACGTCTCCCTATCGCTTAATTGAATCTGCGCCATGGGGATAAGTTCATTTCTAGACCTGAGCATAACCAAGGGCCAGAGTACATTCTCTTATTGTTGTTAACTCTTGGGGAGTTGATTTGATCCTCTAATGACCCCATGTACAACAGAAGGAAACCCTGCCCTGGCCTGCCTCATCCTCATAGTTGCTGCTGTGTTTGAGCCCACCATGGTAGCCATTGTGTCAGCCCACCTCGTTGAGCGTCATTCATTTGTTGTCCCTGTACCAAGTATCCTTTGCTTCACCAAGGACTGGTTCCTCTTGCTGACACATGCACAGTAAGTGAGTCTTAGCATCCTTGCTTCTCAGAGCATTCTGGCTGTCGTCCTTCTAGGACAGTAGGGTGTTTGCCCTTCTAGAAGCCCATCAGACATTCTTTGCCAACACCGTGGTTCAAAAGCATCACTTCCTGTTTGGTCTTTCTTGTTCACTGTCCAGCTTTCACCTGCTGGCAGGGCCATTGAGAAGATCACAGCTTGGGTCAGGTGCACCTCACTCTTCAAAGTGACCCCTTTGCCTTTTAGCACTCGAATGACATCTTGTAAAGCAGATTTGCAAGTCCAATGGAAAAGTGATGGGTCCGAGCCCGCCAGAAGTTCATCGGAAGAGAAGACCTCCCATAAAGAGTCCATCTGAGGTAACCCAGTGAGGCCAGTCCTTGTCTGTGAGACCGAATCAACAGCATAGCGCCAGCCTTGCTTGTTAAACCCAACTAAACCCACAGCTGTCTGGTCAACTATAACTCATAGTGCCTCTAAAGGACAGAGTACAACTGCCTCTGGATTTCTAAGGACAGTCTTTATGGGAGTACAAAGGTCAGCTTTCTCCCTCAGAGCGATTGGTGGTTTCAAACTTCTGACCTTGCAGTTAGCAGCCCAATGCATAAGCCACTAGGTCCCCTTTCGTACATGCACAGGGTTTACTATCAGTCACATATCACATCCCTTTCACTGCTTGGGTCTGTTTTTGTTTTTATTGTTTATAGATTTCCATGCATGAAAAGGGGAAAAAAGCAACATTCATAATTAAAAATTAATTTTCAAAGAAAAATAAGAGACATAGGCAGGATGGCACCCAACTGGAGGCGTCTCTCTCCTTGTGTTCCAGTTGAGAGCCCTTGAAAGCTCTCTGCGCCCTGCCATTCATAAAGGGTCCATAAATTATTGAAGAGATGGAAACACAGCCTTCATCCCATCGGAATTTCCCTCTCCCATGTGAGCCCTCCTCTCTGAGCACACACACGCACGGCACGGCTCACTGTCAGGGGAGATGTTTGCCGGCATCTGGTGTTAATATCTATTGTTGACATTTTGGAATGAGAACATGAGCTATTAGGGAAGATGTTTGCTTGTACCTAATTAATGTCCCGCCGTATCCCCTCTTGTTGTCAGCTCGGCCTCACCATCCTGCCGTGGCATTTTCTTTTACTGGTTAACTTTAAAAGTTAATTATTTCTCGGTTGAATGTTAAATGCCAGCGGGTTGTAAGGCTGGGACTTAGAGCGAATTATTAGTTATCAAAAAACCAGGCCGTTCTCGGCAATTATCGGCTCTTTACCTAAAGTCAGTGGACTTTTGATAATCACTCAAATAGAGTGCTGATCGGGGCTGGCAACTGGGATCTGTCTTCTTCTGCTGTTAGGTACCATTGACTAGGTTCTGTTTCCTAGCAACCCCATGTACAAACAGAACAAACTACTGCCTGGTCGTGGCCACCCTCACAACTGTCCTGGTATTTGAACACATCGTCGTGGCCACTGTGTCAGCCCATCTTTTCCAGGGTCTTCCTCTGTTTCACAGATCTGGTTTGTTCTTTGGGCAGTCCACAGTGCTTTCTGTTTCCATCCCCCACGGCACAACTCAAATGCATCCGTTCTTCCTCCGTCTACCTTATTGAATGTCCAGTTTTCACATACCTCTGAGGCAATAAGAAATACCATGGCTTGGGTCAGGGACATCTTAGTCTTCAAAGTAGCATCCTCGCCCCTTAAAGAGGTCTTGTGCAGCCCTTAGTCAATACAATACATTGTTTGATCTCCACAGCTACTTCCATGAGCACCAATCGTAGATCTTTCTAGCTGATGGTAATTGCCTTTCTGGCTTCCTCGGGGGAGAAAAAGATACAGCATCTTGATGCTGCGAGAGGAAACATCACTGTCAGACCCAGAGTTCTAGAGTCCTGAGAGCAGTGGATCTCAACCTTCCTCATGTTATGGTGACCCCCAACCATAAAATTAATTTCCTTGCTACTTCATAACTGTTATTTTACTAGTTACGAATCAGGTGATCACTGTGAAAGGGTCTTTTGACCCCCCCCCCCAAAGGGGTTGCAATCCATGGGTTAAGAATTGCCGCCTTAACAGTGAACAACCCACATTGCTCAAATCTCAGACCACGGGAAAATCTTGTCTGCTCCCTTCCAGTAGGGCCAGACAAATGTAAGTGACGATCTGAGGGAAAATGACTCCCTCGTCACTTCTATTAGATATATATCCCACTGGAGGATCCCTGGTGGCACGGCTGTTGTGTAGACTGCCAGCCACAAGGTCAGGAGTGTGAAACCCACCCCTCCATGGCAGAAAGATGAACTTTGCTGCCCCAGGCAGGAGTTAAAGTCTCGGCAACGAGGGGCCGAGACTACCCTGTCCATTCTACCCTGTCTTGTGGGGTCACTGTGAGTTGGAAATGTACTCGAGGACAGTGAGTTGGGTTGTCTGTGGCCCAGTGGACGCTCACAACTCTTCGTTTAACTGCATTCCAGCCATGTGCTTGCCTGGGCGGGAAGGTCCACCTCACACTCACTGCCCCAGAGTCCATTCTGCGTCTCAGAGACCGCAGAGGAAAGAGGAGAACTGTCCCTGGGGTTTCCAAGGCTGTCATTCTGTACAGGAGCAGCAAGCCTACTCTGTCTCCCATGGAGCAACTAACTCTTTCAAACTGCTGACCCCTCCGTAACCCACTCAACCAGGGGACTGTCCTGGGAGTGCCTGACAGAAGGTCGGTGGAAACAAGAGTGAAAAGGGTAACTGATATTTTCTGAGGGCCGGCTCAGGGCCAGACTTCTCTGCTGGGCATGTGACCCATCTTGTCACTCCTAGGGCACTTGGTACGCCCCCACCAAAGAAGGTCAGATAGTTTCTCATCTCAGCAAGGTATGGAACTCATCATCGTTGGCCTCTGCTGGGTTCAGTGAGACGTGGCTCAGAAGGCCATCTCTTCTCCCCTTGGTTAGCATGGGCCAGCCTCAAGCACCTGCTGGGAAGGACCCCCGTTCCTTCGTTCGGGTCCCGCCTTTCTGGAAATCCAGCACAGAGTCCAAATCCGTATAGCTGAGTTTGTACCAGGAGACCCACCTGTTGCCTCTTATCACATCCGGAAAGATAAAACACGGGCATGTTATACATTAAGGAGATCAAAAAGCCAGGCTGGTGACAAAAAAGGAGGCTGCTGTTACGGCATCCTCTAGACAATCGCCCCTGCAGACTCTGTTCTCCTTAAGGCGACATTACTGTCTTCCAGAAAGTGTCCAGTTTTGGGTCCCAGGACCGGCTCTGCCTCCCTCTCCCCCTGAGCCCAACGCGCACCCCCCCCCCCCAAGCCCTGAGCCGATACCACCTTCTTCCCTTCCCCCTCTCTGTCTGTGCACCCCCTCCCCATTTCTGACACCAGCCAGTGAGGAGAGCAGGCCGCTCTCCACCGAAGGGACATTTCTGAAGCTTTACAGCCCTGGCTGGCAGGAGGGGGCTAGTCGCAGGCAGTAGCATCTGATATATGACACTAATATAGGGTTCACTTTTATTCCCAACCTGGAAAAAAAGACAGATAGTTCCGAGTTTCGACAGGCTGTAAAACCGTGTGCTTCTGGCACCACGCTGCCTCCCCGCCCCTCCGGGACCGCTCTAATTGCTTTACATCTGTACAAAGGTTCCTTGTAATCGGACTTTCTGCCTTCATTTGTCTTCTTTTCAGCCTCTTAGTAAAGACCTTAATTGGTCTTCGTGGGGCTTTTTTTCAGTTAGTTCAACCGTTCCTCGAGGGCCGAACAAGTACCAGACACTGTGCCGGCAGGGGTGGATTGGGGAGCGGGCAAAGACACCTCAATACTCCTCTCCCCTTTAACGCTCTAATTAATGTGCTCCGAACAAGAAGCAGTTAGGAGGAATGTCTGTTCCTCCTGGACCCCGCTGCAGATCAGACAGGACTGGAGGTAGGTGGAATTTTCTCGAAGCCTTTCTTCCCCTGCTCCAGTCTCTGCAAGGAGTCATTAGCCTCCTAATTGTCTCACAGGAAACCAGCAGCATCGGGTTTCGGTCCAGACCTGGCTGGAGGATCGAGTTGCCTTCTATCAATAGGCTGGCTTAGTTCAAGGGGTGGGGGTGGGGGGCCAGGGGGAGGCGTTGCCTGCGAAGGGGGAAGTTGCCTCTCATTTCTGTGCCCTAGCGACTAATTACCTAATAATGTGCTTTACTGCTGATTAAAATCTGGCCTCACTGGCTTGTCAGCAAAAAGGGGGGAAAATTTGTCCTTGGAAGCCCGTCCCTCATTTGAGGAGAAGGTTTTGTTGGCACAAGGACAGTTGACTTTTTACTGCAAGCGGGCCTTGGGACTGTGGGCCCCACACCGTGCCTGGTCCACCTGTGGGGTGGTCAGCTCTGTGAGGGGCTTCCTGTGTCTCCATCCTGGCAGTGAAACGGAGGGCTGCTGGTAGTGTGGTCTGTATCCCCAATAGGGCATAAAGGCTTCTGCTCTGTGGGGACTTTTCTCACCCCCATTGCCAAAGCCAGGTTTTAAAGGACCCTAATGAGTTTTGTGACCATGCTTAAGACCACCTTACATGTTGAGGGATGGGAGGAACCCAGCCACAGAGACTTCGTTTAACTTAAGGGCATATTTTGTTGTTGTTGTTGTTGATGATGATTTTTTTTTTCTAATGATAGGTACATGTAGCCAAAACTTCTGGATTTCCATGTAGTAAAACTCTGGGTCGGAAAATTGGACTGGTCCCAGATCCTTCATACAATTTCATGAAGGCTTCCCTGTTGCTTGGAAATGGCCCCTGCAGGAAGGGGACATAAATTCTAGAAAGTAACCCCAGTGCTCTCTGGAGGGCATTAAACCATGAGGGGCTGCTCTGGGTGGGGGCTGAGTACGGGGGGTGGGGGGGATTATCTCACTTGGGTAGAACGGAGAGGGAACAGAGGCCTTGGGTTTTGTGTGCGGAATGTTGACTAGGATTTGGACGGGGAGGCAGACTTGGCAAGCAGACGTGGGTAAAGAACATTTGGGTCGCAATGGAGGAGGTGGGAACAGATTGCTAGACAGAAAATGCTTTAAACTCCCAAGCTGGGAGGTCCAGAATTTGTCATTCTCTTCCCCAAGGTGTCCTCCTCCACTGTCATCACAAGACCCCCTCATGCCTTAAATTCCACTTAGGTCCCACAGTCCCCCAAGACCACCCCGAAAGTGTCTTGGTTACACGTTGAGCTACTCGCCGCAGGGTCCGTAGTTCGAAACCACCCAGCTGCTCCATGGAAGGAAAACGAGGCTTTCTCCTTCGAGAGCCACAATTTCAGAAACCCACAGCGGCAGTTCTACCCTGCCCCTTAGGGTCACTGTGAGTTGAAATCAACTCCATGACAGAGAGTTTGGTAAGTTTTCGATATGGTCATGTATTTAAAGTCGG
>PVJH01005019.1:53270-117614 GCA_004026705.1 Nesogale talazaci
TAGACATCGGCTTGGAGGTGACTATCACTTAGCATGTACAAGTCCAGGTGTTAAGAGAGGGCCCTGAGCTTTCTGTGTTGTTTAGAGGGCATGTGTCCTTGCTACCCTGGGTAGAACCGTCTTCCTGGCATTCCTGATTTTGAGACTGTATAAAAGAGCATAATGCCCAGGGCAGTCCTGATTTTTTTTTTTTTTTTTGGCTAGTTAATCTAAACTCCGTTGTGAAAAGACTTTTGGGCGCTTAACTGCATGCAGCACCAGAACGCCAAGAGGAATAGGGAACTTGGAGGGGGCACGGTAAAGGGACTTGGCAGGACACGCATGTGAGGAGCCACCACCAAGTCAGCGGAAATGTCTCATTGGCTTTCATGTCTGTTGTCCCAGTAATTACTTGAAGCCCCTTCATCTTCTCTGGAGACACGAAGGGCCTATCTGGGTAAGCGACTCTGTTCTGAGATTTTTTCAAAGATCCTCCGCCCCTCCCCAGATTTCCCAGTGAGTTGCTTCTGACCTAGAGCAAGCCTGCAGGGTTCCTGCAAGGCGGGAGGGGGGGGGGGGGCGGGTTGAGACTGTAACTCTTTACAGAAGTAGAGAGCCTCAACAACAAAAACAACAAAGTCGCAAGCCCTATCTTTCTCTCCCCCAGAGTGGCTGGTGATTTTGAATTGCTGACCTTACTGTTAGCAGCCCAACCCAAAGCAGAAAACTTCAAGAAGATACGCTTTGTCTGTGTGTGTGTGTCTGTGTGTGTGCATATATGTGTGTATGTATGTATATATTTTTGGCATCTACATATCCATGCATACACACACGTGTGCCCACACATTTAAAGCGTTCTGAGGTAGCATTGACCTAACTCTGTGACAGTGGGAAGGGGCCGAAGTTAAGAGTCGATGGATGCAGTGATTATTATGGAAACCTTACGAGCCTTTCCTGGAAATGCCAGAACCACAAAAATGCCTAAGCACTTGAGAAGCTGATGGAGGCTGATGGATGCGGGGCCCGGGACTGCATTCCTGGGGCTCTGTCATTTATTATTGCCATCAGTGGGAACGGGTCCTTTCAACATCAGAGTGGATGCTTGCCCTGATGAGAATTAGGGGTGGGCAGGCTGTTCCCATCAAACAAGAACCAGGCCAGCCAGGAAAGAGAGCCTGGTCCGTCCCCCCCACGCTCCCACCCTCTGGGACCTTCCTTCTCTGCCCTCCTCTTCTCCAAGCTGTGGAAGGCTGAGCCGACATTCAGAGAATCACATCAGAGAAGACATTCAAATCCCAGAACACAGTAATAGTCAAGGCCACTGCCACTGAGTTGATGGCGACTCTTATCGACCCTGCAGCAAAGGGCAGAGCTGCTCCCGGGGTTTCCAAAAACGGTTAGTGTTTACAGGAGGCAGAGCGCCTCCACCTTTCCCCACAGAGCAGCTGTAGGCTTGAACTGCAGGCCTTGAGGTTAGCAGTCCAGGGCTTGGCTTAGAGCACCAGCAGGGCCCCTTGACATGCACTAGAAGGGCCTAGTTTTTAAATGTCTTCACATAAAATAAGAGTGTCCTCGGATTCTTCTAAGATTCATTGTATGAAGTCAGCATGTTCTTCTTTACCTGTGTGTGTGTGTGTGGTGTGTCCACTTGATGCTAATTAGAAAAGCAGTTAGTGTCCGTTTTGCTTTTGAAAGAGGAAGGTGCATCCAAAACTGGCCAAACTCTAAGCCCAAGAAAGGTAGAGTATGGAGAATGCTTCAGGTAACGCCTGATTTCATAAGTTGGACATTTCCTTAAAGGAAACAGTTGTCGGAGTTGTGGAAGGCACTGGAACAGGTCACCTCGTCGACCTCCTTCAGAGCAGCCTGGGCAGCCCTGATACTGACACATTGTGTCCACACCAGGGTTTCTTAAACTTAGGGCACGCCTTCCTTTATCTGGAGGTGCTGGATCTCACTGTTCACATTCTGGGGGGATCTAGAAAGTGCTGTACGAAGGAGACCAGTAGGATTCTGATTTTATTTAGCCTCCCGATGTCGTGGTTACCCATTGGACTGTTAATTTCAAGGTCAGCAGTTCAATACCACCAGCCACACCTTGGGGGGGTGGGAGGGGAGGACAGGGACTTTTAATCTCATAAAGAATTACAGTCTCAGAAACCCACAGGGACACTTCTACATTGTCCTATAGCAGTGGTTCGCAACCTTCCTCATGCTGTGACCCTTTAATACATTTCCTCATGGGGTGGTGACCCCTCGACCATAAAAGTATTTTCGTTGCTACTTCGTCACTGTCAAATTGTTACTGCTATGAATTGGTGACCCCTGTGAAAGAGTCATTTGACCCCAAACAGGTTGAGACCGCCCAGTTTGAGAACCGATGGCCTACAGGGTCACTTGGAGTGGGCATCAGCTGAGGGCAGTGATTTTAATACTCCATGGTTCCCATGACATCATCAATGAGGAAAGGATGCTGAGTGATGGGAGGAACTAGCTCAGAATTCTCCTGAGTCATTTACTCTACGAACAAGAGGATACTTCAAAGCCACAGCCACGGAGTGAATTATCATTCTTAGAGACCATTCATCAGGTCTGTAAAGCTGCACATCTTTACAGGAGCAGACAGCCTGATCTTTCTTCCACGCCTTTAGTAAGTGGGACAAAGTAGTCCCACCGTCCTTTCAGATCAGAGGGTCCAGAATGCCATTCACTGGGATGCCTTCCAATAGATAATCTGTGGTTTGATGAAGGGCTGACACATCCTGGTCTTTAGTAAGAGATGTCTGATGCAGCTCCAGTCCAGAACAAATTGGAGGAAAAAATGCATCTGTGTGGCAGCCTGTGGCTTTCCATTGACGGCCGATCCAGGGTTCAAAGGAACTGATTCTGCAGCGTCATGAACCCAGCGGGGCCAGGCAGAGACTCCGAGCTCGAGAGAGAACCGTGAGGGGCAAGCCTTCAAGACTAGAAGTGCATAGTCTGTTTCCATTCGTGTCTGACATCAGCAAGCTCTTAATAATGAGGTGTGTGCTTATTTATTGATCAGGCCATTTAAGTAGCAGGACATGAGAAAGTGGACACTATTATCTGGTAATTGACCATATTGGAGAGTTAAGTGTTCTGACAAGGGACTAAGTGTGTTTAACCTTCAGATAAGATCAATTTTAAGATAATGAACCAATGCTGCTGAGAAACTTTGTCCTCTCAGAGCTTCTGAAGCTTACTGGTTTGGAGGGAAGGAGCAGCTTGGTTTCTGAGTGTCTCCCGGGACAACCTGAAAGGGGGTCGCTAACTTTCCAACTGTCCTGAGGATAGCAGCTGTCGTGGAAAAGGGTCAGTGGAAAGTAGCATGCTTCAGACATCCGTGCAAACATGGAGGGGGTATCTTTGGTGGACCTGCTGTGTGTGCTCATCATGCGAGATTCCAGGCCTCTGCAGGACCAGTCAGACTCTGTAGAGACTCAATGGCAGTGAGTTTGGCTTGGATTTGAAGATAAGTAAGATGATGGGTAATGTCTGACTTAGAGAAACTCGACTTCCAGTTCTAACTTTGACTTATCTGTTAAGTCTTTAAAACCAAAGCCAGTCCACAGGGAAGGGACAGCAGACTTGGTCAAGTGGAAGGGCAGCCCAAAGAGGAAGGCCCTCAATGAGATGGGTTGACATGGTGGCTGCCCCAATGGACTCAAGCAAGACTAAACTTGTGCAGATGGCACAGAATAGGGCACTGTTTCATTATGTTGTACCAAAGGGTCATTGCTCTGAGTCGGAGGTGACTTGGGGGTACCTCAGAGCAAGAGCCTCTAAGAGGAAACACCTGAAAACAGGTCTATAAGAGTCAGAGGAGGAGCACGAGTGTGCCTCATGTGAGTTCAGAGAATACCTCAAAAAGAAGCGATTGGACTCATAGAACATGGATGACTGAAGACTAGATGTACTGCGGGAGGGCATCTAGGACATTGTATACAGAGAAAACCAAAATCATGTAAAAAAAGACATACACCTTAAGAGGACAGAGAAGAAAGCAAGCCAAGACCAAACTGGGTGTCAGAAGAGACTCAGAAACTGACTCACGAACAGAGTAACCAGTGCAATGATAAAAATGAAGTATTTCAAAGAGTGGCTTGAGGAGACAATGCCTAATAATGAACTGTGCCAAGGTCTGGACGTGAAAACCAAAGGGGGAGACAGCGGTCAGCATTCCTCAGGCTGAAAGAACTGACAGCTCCCAGGGTAAGTCTCCAAGTATTGAAGGATGCCGGAGATGTCCAAAGACGATGGAAGGAAAGCACAGAATCACTGTACCCAAAGGAACCGGTTGACATGGGTAGCATATGGTTAAGAACTGGTGAGCCTGGAGAAAGTCCAAGAGACACTGGCAGCAAACAAGGCTCCCCCAGCCTGCCGTTTCCTAGATCTGGCAGCAAGTTCTTCTAGGAGCCTTAATGTAAACTCCAGACTACCCCTGCCTTGGAGTTCTGTGAAGGTTAAATGAAATTATATGGAAAGTACCTAGATGAGTAAAACAGGGACTTAGTTGGTGGCCGTTGTTGTGTTTGGGGATTTTTTTTGTACCCCCATAAGGAAGAGACCGATCAAAACTAAAATAGAGAGGTTGGACTCTGATCCCAGAGAAAGAAAGCAGGTGGAAATGGGATGGACAACTGAAGTAGAAGGTTCATGTCCTTGATGAGGATTGTGTTGCCCAAGGCATGATGGGAAAGATAGGGATAAAAAGGAGGCATTGGGCAGAATAACTGAGGGGCAACTATTGAAAGGGCTGTGGGTAGAAGTCTGTTTGTGCAACACAGAGAATCTTTCTCCCTCATGCTATTTGTTCAACATGGGTTCGCTCACTCAAGGACTCAGGCTGGGGGATCCAATCTCACTATTAATTCCATAACCATCACCCTCAACGTTGTCTGATCGTCACCCAAGAAGGGGGTAGGCGGAGGAGAGCGCCAGAAAGAGTTGGCCAACAGAGCTGATGAGACACGCTAGAGGTGGTGGCGAGGATGAGGATGATGAGGGTGAATTTTCTCCTCTTTATAAAGTAGGCAGCAAAAAAAGTGGGGTGGGGAGAGGGGACCCGCCAGGAGTTAAGAGTCAGGGGCTTGACAAGAGTAGTAAATGTTTTCAGCAGCCGTTCGTTAAAATAATTAAAGGGGGGCATAGCAGCAAAGGGAAAGGAAGTGGATCTGGTTAGATATTTATCACGAGCTGCAGTGGTAGCACAGCTATGATTCAGTTCCTGAGTTGAGCTCTAGCTTAAAATTAGAAGCTGCCCATCCAGAACTGTCCCAAAGGAGTGATATCTACGGTAGTAGCCCATCACCTAGAGAGAAAGGAAATAGAGAATGTTGTTCCTTGGCCTGGGGCAGGGAAGCCACTGCAGAGAGAGAGAAAGAAAGAGAGGAGCGGCATATCATCTGTCCCTGGAAAGCTGTGACCCTGCAGGTGCCTCTGTATGAATCCAAGAGAAGACTGTGCCTTTGTTCATTCTCTCAAAGACGGTGTAGAGCTTGGTCTACGGGTTAACACGTATGTGATGAGTTCAAAGACCTTTGATTAATTTGTGTATGTCATTCATTGACTTGGTTTCCTGGAAGAAATTGGATCCAACCCAAACCTTGAGGAATAGGTTTCACGTGGAAGGTGGAAGCGTGATGGTAGAATGAAGACCTAAAGGTGAGAATGGCAATGGTTGGTATAAAGAACTGGAGGAAAAGGAGGAGGGGATTTGAGGAAGGGATTGTGAGCATCAGGTTGGACCAGACAGCATGATGTCAGATTACAAGCCTAGGGTGTGGGAGATATGACAGAACAGAGTTGTTGAGCGGATAAGCGCAATGGGCACGGCCATGGGGAAAGGCAACATGGAAGGTGTATATTGCAATACCGTCATGTGGAAAGAAACGAGGGATCATTTGAAGTTGTTGCAGGAGGCGTGGCCTTGTCTCAGCGGGATCTTAGTGCCTTTCCGTCACCTGCAGAACAAACTCTCAATTTTGAGTCTCTGTGGGACATGCCCACTTTGGAAGGGACATCCTGACTGTCCATCAGAGGCAAAGACGGCAAAGACGGTGATGAGGAATATCTGAGTTGCTTTCAGACGAATCAAGAGATCTTGCCCACGGGGTAGGTTTAGATGGCTAGTGCCAGGGTGGTGCAAAGGTTGGAAGTGCTACCTGCCAGCCAAAAGGTTAGATGTTCAAGACCCTTCGGAAGCACCTGGTGATCAGCTTCTACAAAACCATTGAAAGCCCAGGGATTCCTGTTCTGCTCAGACCCACAGGCAGTTTGCCATGAGTTGGAATCAATTCAATGGCTACAGGTGTGGTTGTTTATATATATATATAAACATATATATAAACATATATATATAAACCATATATATATATGGTTCAGTAGCGCAGCTAGCACCTTGCAGGGTTGTAAACAAATCTTACAGGATACCAATTCTAGTAGCACAACAGAAGGTAGGTAGGAGGGCCTGAAAGTAGAAGGTCTGGGTCCTTTGCCTTCTTTCCTTTTCACGCTTTATGGAGGTGTCATTTACACACCATACAATTCACCCAGAGTGCCCACCTTAACAGCCTTTGCTGCACTCATTGGTATGTGCAGTCCTGACCTTGTCATTTTTAGAACATTTCCATCACCCAAGAAAGAAACTCTGCAATAGTTATTATCACACACACACACACACACACATACACACACACATGCTCTAGGCAGCCACTAACCTATGTTCTCCCCCTGTGAACTCACCTATTCTGCACTTTTCATATAAATGGAATGCAACATTTTCAAGTTCATCTGTGATGTAGCATGGACCATCACCTCATTTGCTGACTAGCATTCCATTGTATGGATATGCCACATTTTGGATATTCATTCACTCATCCATATTCACTACTACACATGCCCTTTCTGTGAACATCCATGGGCGGGTTTTTATATGGACATGTGTTTTCATTTCTCTGTCACGTAATAGTAAAGAATTGACTGATAACTCAAAGGCCAATGGTGCAAACCCATCAGCTGCTCCGCAGGATAAAAGATGGGGCACTCTGCTCCCATGCAGACGACAGTCTCAAAAACCCTCTGACACAGTTCTACTCAACCCAACGGAGCCACCTCAAGTCAGTGTGGATTCCATGTCACCTGATTACAGGTGGACGTGACCAGGGATCTTGCTGTGGGTTTGGTATGTGTTTCTCTGATCACGAGTACCACTTTCGAAATTCAGACGTAGAATCACAAGCTGAATCATTGAGGAGGAAATGTCAGGAGATGGAGATGGATAGGAGTGTTTCTGCCAGTTCGAAACTGAGTGGGAGTATAAGAGGCTGGGATTTGTCTCGCTCGTGGTGTTGTCATGTTGCATTGTAATAAATAACTCAAAGGTTCTCTCATTCTGTCCATTAGCTGCTCTTCAACCTTAGCTTTCCTACATTGCTGTCATCGCGAGAACTTTAAAAATGTACCAATCCTGGCCTTAGGAGCCCCGAGGGTGCAGCTGCTGATCCTAAGGTTAGCGATGGAACCCATCAACCTCTCCACAAGCAAAGCATGGGGCAGCCCGCTTTACCAAATGCTTTAGCTTTGCAAACCTCAGGCGGCAGTGCTAGCGACTCTGTGTTTCCAGATCGCTTGCTGTGTGTCCGAAGCAACTGAAGGACAGTGGCAAGGGAGTGGGAATTTCCGGGAGCTAGCTCTGGGATCGAAGGATTTCTGGTGCTACGGTGGCTAACCTTGGGCTACTAGCTGCAGGTCAGCAGTCCGAGACCACCAGCCACACTGTAGGCCGGCAGTTCTCAACCCCTTGGGTCAGCTATTTCTAGAAGGTTCTTGTTAGGTGCCCTTCACGGGGGCCGCCGATTCTTCACAGTGGCGAAACGGCAGTTATGATGTAGCAGCAGAATACAATTTTATGATGGGGGGAGTCACCAAAACCTGAGGAAGGGTGGTGGCATTAGGAAGACTGAGAACCCCCGCTGTAGGAGAAAGATGGGGCTTCTTACTCCTGTAAAGAAAGGCAGTCTCACAGGGGCAGTTCTACCCCGTCCTATAAAGCCACGGGGGGGGGGGGGGGTGGTTGTCATCAACTCGATCGATGACAGAGGTTTGGGTTTGGGTTTGGACTTCAGGGATCCGTCTAATTTGAAATCTCCCGTGTGATGGGGATGCACAAGGGAGGTTGAAAGCAGCCGCTGCCAATGGTTCAGCAGGATTAAAGAGGTAGAATAAATGTATCGATTAGACTAACCCTTCTGATAAACACTTGGCCTGATTTTGACTTGTAAGCTTGTGGGAGGCACAAGCTTAACGGAACATGACCCAAAACATTGAGCTGGGATCTCTGCACGTAGAGCCCCCGTCAAACAATGCCAGACAGAAAATCTGGTGTGCCATTCATTGGTTTGCCTGACTGCTTCTCACACAGGAGCCCCCAGTTCATACGTTTGATCAGAGACTTGAGCCCCGTCTTTGCCTTTCCATGAATAGAGGGAGTCCATTAGGCATTCATGTGTTTCTACTTATTTTGGATTTGGCACGAAGTGGTGGGTGACAAGGCAATGCCTTGTTGCATGAATTGGCTTATTTATTACACAGTATCAATTTGGTATAATGGGTCACTGATAGATTTCCTAATAGTTGACTCACAAGTACAAGTGTCTCTTGTGGTTTACAGCGTTGGTTTGAACAGATGTCCTTTTACTGTGAACCTTGAACCTTCTTATTGACCTGCTTCATCCAGGTGACGGTGGAAACCCAACCAAGTGATGTCCCAGTACCTTATGGTCAGCTCTTTCTGGAGGGTCATTTTCAGGTGCCATCATGTGGGTCTCGTCTCATGCAAACCCTGAGTATCATGCGACAGAACACTGCCTGGGCCCGCAATGTTCTCACAGTTGGGGCTGGATGTTGAGCCAGTCATGGCAGCCCCTGGGCCAGGCTGCCTAGGGTGTGTTAATTTCTCAATCGGGGGGTGGTATCTGCTGTAAAACGGTAGGTCTCATCACACGAAACTGTTAAGATGAGAATTGATTTGAGAGATCATTCCATTACATTGGTGCCAAGTGTCCAAAGCTGAAAGTACGAATTTTCTTTGTGTGGGTCCTTCTGTAAAGGTACCAAACAGCCCTGAGTTGAATGGGAACTACATGGTCTCAGAAAATGAAAGCCAGTAGTTTGGGTAGAAGACATAGTTGGTGCAGACAGGTCAGCAATCTGCACAGGTACTGATGGCAGCCTGGCCTAGGATCATGATGCTGTCCCTGCAGACTAAGATGCTGCACAAAATTTTGAATGGACATGGAGGGGGGGGTGGGCGGGCTGCGCGGGCAGTGAGCTGCAGATGGAGGATGAGAGAGAAAGGTGTGTTCATAGAACCCATATTTTCTCTTAATAGAATTACTTACAGTCTATTCAATAGCCAGGCCTCTCAAGAGCAAGCCAGGCACTGCTTACAGGCTGTCTAAGGTCAGCTCTGCCTACATTAATTGGAAGCATGGCAGGTAGGAATTAGGGCATCAGCAAAGTGTATGGAATGTACCGTGGACCCCCACTGCGAACAAATCTGTCTTGGAAGAAGTTGAGGTGGGATTTCCCTTAGAAGCAAGGATGGTGAGACTTTGTCTCCCATACTTTGGGACATGTTCTCATCAGGCACCGGTCTCAGAAAAGGAGGTGAAGCTTGGTAAAGGAGGTGAGTGAGAAATTGCAGAAACCTCCACGAGATGGATTGACACAGTCCTTGCACTGACAGTGGACTCAGCCTCATAACACATGTACAAGGACCACGGATAAGGACACAGAGCCCAAGTGCGTGGGTATGACGCATCGCCTGGAGAACATGATGGACACGGAAACAAGCCATGGAGAGGCCTCATGTGTTCTCCGATCCCACTGTGTCCATTTGGCCAGCTCTCTGATTCGCCACCCTGTTCACATCATCTGCCCCTCCTTTTTTGTCTTGTCTCCTCTCTTTCCTTAATAAAGCCTTATCCACTGCAACCTGGAGGGGGGGCAAAAAAAACAAACAAACAAACCAGAGTATCTTATGCATCTTTAAAAACAAAGCGGGAAAGAAACTAGCCCAGTTAATAACACTTTGAGTGCTTGGGCTGGTTGCAAGGCCCAGGGGACTAATCGGCAGAACAGGGAAGGATATGGAGCCATTTGTCCTGGGAGAAGCACTACATTAAAAAGAAGTGGAAGAAGTCAGAGGAGGGCGGGGGGAGGGCGAGGCTCTGCTGATGAAAGTAGCTGTCAAATTAGCAGGTCTGGAAGTTGTAGTGCATATTGTTATGAGCTGCTCAAGTTCACACCAGAGCACCCCAGCTCCATCCGTCTTTCTCAGTTTACATTTTAATTGGCTTGTAGTTAAGTTTTTTAAACACTGCAAGATTGCTGACATACACTGTAATATCATGTGAATAATTTATGGCGGTTGCTCAAGACTAGCTTTTCCTTTGATTTGAGAATCCACGGGGAAGAGGGGAGAAGGAGGATGGCGGGGTCTGTGGGAGGGAGGGGGCCGGGGATGGAGGAGCAGACACAACTGCATGTTGTGTGCTGTATGTTAAACGCTTCTGCTGGTGTCGTAGACAGCGCTTGGGATTTCAGGGAGGTTTGTACAATGCAATCTTATTAATAACAATTCTGTCAAGAGAGCACCCAATTAAATTGAGTTGGGTTTATGACTCCCTCATGGTTTCTTAAAATGAGTGGATATGAAACCTTTTCAATGGGAGTATTGGCTAACAAGGGTGTGTGTGTGTGTGTGTGTGTGTGTGTGTGTGTGTGTGTGTGTGTGTGTGTTGAGTTTGGGTTTAGTGTCTGGGGATGTTTTTTTCTGATTCTCCCCCTACTGAGAATTCACTTGCTTATAAATTCGATGGTCGGCATGTTTCCTAAAGTAAGGTCTCCCCCCTTTTACTCTCACAAGAACCCAGAGAAGTTGGAACTGGGGTCCCTGGGCGGCATCCCTGCCGACATCCTGACTGCTGCTCAGGGTGGTGTGTCCAAGTCAAGAGCATCACCTAATTAAGACCTGCGGGAGAGTCTGCTCCCTCCTCCCTCCTCTAAAACAGACTTTTCCTTATTGAAAAAAAAAAAGGAATTCCATCAGATTTGGAGCGTACCAAAGGCAAGCATGGAAATCACATGTCCCACCTCTCCTCCTCTCCATCCAAATTTGATAGCAACTGGAATGTCTGGTGTTGTCATCCTTGTTCCTAGCCTTTCAGGATTTTTTTTTCTCTATTCCTCTACAGGGAACACGCTCTATACTGCTTAGAACTGACTTTCTTTCCCCTCTAGTGAATAACGTTGCATGAACATGTCCTCATGTAAGTAGATAATAGAACAGTGCCCCTTTTTTAAAAGGGATTATAGATTTTGTATGCCGGGTTCTTTTATGTAGATTCACTATGCTGTATCTAATCTCTCTCCTGCTATTGGAACAAGGTCACGCCTCTAAGGCGGATCCATTTTCACCAGGAAAGTGAGACATTTCTTTTTTGAGGGAATCTTAGCGTATCTCATCTTGGTGAATTCTTTAAAGAGTTCCCTCCAGGCAGATTCTCTACAGGAAGCTGAAGGAATCCGAGGGAGGGGTCAGCAGTGAAGGGGACCCCAGAAAATTTCATCTTGACCGTGGAACTCGGACCTAGATTATTTTCCTTGAACAACCTCGAATGAATTCCTTTTGTCTTCACAGGGCAGGGACGATAATACTGCAAGGCTCGTTAAAAGTCATTCGTTGGACTTTTAAAAATGGTCTCTCTTTGTGATGTGCTGTGACCACAAAACCTATCTGGTAGGATTCAGGCAGGTGATTTTTTTCCTTTACCAAATGCTGTCTTAACTCCGTCCAGGACTCCGTGTAATCAGTCGAGATGTTTTAAATGTATTGCCTGTCAACTCCAATAGAAATGAGGCAGTTAATTAAAGGCATGTCTTGCTGTTAAACAAACTTACAGTCAAGTGCTTGTAAGCAATGTTTAGTTTGATGTGGAGTCAAAGGGCGAGAGAAGAGAGTGTTCTGAGCAGTCACTCTTGAGAACAGAGTAAAGGCGAATTGTCTTGTTGGGATCAGGATGAGTGGGCTATCATGTATCATGCACTTTTCTTTCAAAGATGCTCGTGTTTTAGAATGAAGGGGACAGACACGAGGTCTTTTTGTTTCCTGTTTCTTTCTTTTGTTGTTATGGAGAATACACTCAATAGAACACACACACACACACACACACACACACACCACTCCAATAGTTGTACAACTAGATAACGTTGATGACAACCTTACTCATACCGCCTCATTCACTCACTCATAAACTCACAGCCCCACCCGCAAGGCTCCTATCTCCTCTTCTAAGTTGCTGTGTTTGCACTCCAAATGAAGCTGGAATTCCTTAAACAGCCACATGTAGACCCATGAAGGCTCCATCGCTTACCCTTGGGAAAACTGTTCCTACTCAAGTCCATTACCTGCTCCTTCTTAGACATGGTCTTCAGGTCCTCGGCGCCTGTGCTGAAATCTCTTGGAAGAGCTAGGGTAGGTTGCTCGGATGGCATAATGGTTACACATTGGGCTGTGGTCCTCAGGGCTGCGATCTAAAACCACCAGGCACTCCTCATGAGAAAGGTGGGGCTTTTTACCCTCAGATTTTTACTCACAGAAACCCACAGGGGCAATTCTACCCTGGTCACTAACGAGGGTGGCCGTG
This sequence comes from Nesogale talazaci, assembly GCA_004026705.1. Classification (NCBI taxonomy): domain Eukaryota; kingdom Metazoa; phylum Chordata; class Mammalia; order Afrosoricida; family Tenrecidae; genus Nesogale; species Nesogale talazaci. Next base: position 65,984 of record PVJH01005019.1, read on the forward strand.
AGTCAGAATTGACTCATAACAGTGAGGTTGGAGACAGGACCCTTGTCCCGTTCAGCCTTTCCAGAGGGAAAGAGAAGATCAAAGCAGCACACAATGATCTGTTTTATTCAGCTAGCATTGACATGTGTGTGAAACTCTGTTCTGTCCCCGATGCCTAAGGATATGAAAGCCTGGTGTGGTGGAAACCACCAGTGACTTTGTTTGGAGGTTCCCTTGGAGAGCTTTGAACCTCATGACGATGCCTGTTCCTCCACATCTCCATCCTGGAAGCAGGAGGCTTCATCTTCGGCCAGGAACCCCATTAATGCATGTGTACCTGGCAAAAACTTACCACATCCCTTCTTGTGTACTCATTTCTGCTCTTAGAATTGGCTCTTGATAACACTTTGTTGCTTTGTGCCCCACGCAGCAGTATGGAATAAAAGAGAGGTTATAATGTAGCTATTCCCCTTGTGGTCGTCCAGGAAAGCAATGTGAATACCGAATCCACTGATGGATAGCCAGTGGCAACGTGTCTATTTGTAATGGGTTGACAATGGTTCAGTTGAAGGAAGTATTTATGATCTTGGGAAGACAACCACTGCAGCTGACTCCAAGGTAGGTTCTGAGTAGGCAGTGGGTTAGCTTCAAGAAACATGTATTTCAAGTGAGATGGAGATGTTCATGAAGCTCTGGAGAAGGAGCAAAGTCCAAACCAGTGGTTTTTTTCAAATTACGATTAATCAAGGATGTGGACCCCGAGTTTCCCTGCCAATGTGCAGCCTGTACCTTAGTTGATACGAGCAGTGGTTCTCATCCTTCCTACTGCTTCTTCTCTTTAATACACTTCCTCGTGTTGTGGTTACACCCCCAACCATAAATTTTAATTTTACAGGTGACCCCTGTAAAAGGGTCGTTCAATGCCCAAAGAGGTCATGACCCACAGCTTGAGGACTGCTGGTTATGGCCTCTTTTAAGACATTCCCCAACCAATGAAATGAAGGCAGGCATCCTTTTCGGCCATCGTATTTTCACACAAACAAGTTCCAAGCTGAGGATCGTGCCCAGGTTGAGAAGGGGGTGGGGTGGGGTGGGAAGACACAAGAGTGCTTGAATGAGTCAATCCTCCAGATTTCTCTGCTCCTCTCCTCTTTTCCTCCTGGGCCAAAGGATGCCCAGGAAGGATGACTTGGAAGGAACCCTTGTATCATGGTGGGACGCGTGTAGGTTGATAAGGTGGGAATGGAGATGTGAAATGCTCTCTGGTGATCACGCTGTCTTTCTCTCGACCCTCCCCTCTGGTATTGCACATGTTGCTTAGTTCCTGTCTTCTAGAACAGAGACAAAGGAGCCTTGTTGGCCCAATGGTTAATCATCGCAGCTGCTGACCCAAAGGTCAGAGGTTGTAGCCCGTCATTTCCTTTAAAGGGGAAAGACGAGGCTGTCTGATTCCACAAAGGTGAATCCAGAGATGAAAACCCTAAACCTGGTGCCCTTGGGAGCTAGAACTGGCATCGACCCTATACCAGTCTTTTGGGACGGCCCTCTATGGTTTCTTTACAGACACAGACTGCTGTATCCTTGTTCTATGGTGTGACGGGTGAGAAAGCAGCTGAGTTGGCAGTTGAGTACTTTCCTTCTTGGGTCCCCTGAGCTCTGGCTGTGCGGATCACAGCCTTGGAGAGCCTTTTGTTCAGCGAGTGTTGGCTTATAAAGTTGCTATGGGTCAGAACCACCTCTAAGACACACTCAACAGCACAACAGAGGTTGGTATACTTTCCAGAAAGGACCCGACAGTAAATATTTCAGGCTTTGCAGTCAATATAGGTCTTTGCTCTCTTCTTTTTTTAAAATTTTTCTCTCCCTCTCTCTTTTTATTTCTTCACAGCACTTAAAAGTTGTTAAAAAGCATTCTTAGCTTCACAGACGGCACAAAACCTGAGAGTAGGCTGGATTTGGATTGTGGGCCAACTCATGTCTGCCAACCCATGCCCTAGATAAATTTAGGGGACCCTATGGGAGCAGGAGGGAGTGTTACCCAGTTAAGTGTTTTGTTTTTCTTCCCCCTGTGCTCATCGTGTTCTCTGCTGGCCATTGGCTGTCTCCAAAGCTGGTCCCTGGAGTCTTGCCCTCCTGTGTGATGTAACAATGTGAAATGGTATTTCCAGGGGTAAATGCTGCCTCTAATTAACCTGTAAGGGAGAAAGAAGAAGCACTAGTACCTTTGGATTATGATGCTGTCGAAGAATAGAGTGCCCCACGGTCGACGAGAAGAATGAATGACTCTGTCTTAAAAGAAGGAGGTTGAACAGAACACTCCTTTGACACAAGGATGGGGGGACTCTGTCCCATGTTCTCTGGACACTTCATCAGGGGGTCCAGCCCCTGGAAAAAGAACATCATGCTTGGTAGAGGGTCAGCACCAAAGAGTAAACCTATGTATGAGATGGATTGACACAGTGTGTGCAAAAATGGACTCAAAACAGAAGGAGAAGAGAAATGGTTATAGTGTGTTTCACATAGTCTTCTTACATGTGCTTCACATGCAGCCTTCTTTCACTCACAGTCACTGGCAGACTGGCAGCCTCTTCATCTCTAGCTTTTAGGCATGGTGCTCAGTGTGCTGGATGTTATTGAGTGAAACACCAGGTCACAATCCTTGTCCTCAACTCTGACACGTGACAACTGGCATATGGAAAGCATGGCTAATGTCCACCAGCTGGAGAGTGTCAGTGACAAATTGTGGCTTTGCTGATGCTAACAGTTACTGCTCTTTAATTGACTGCCTCATTATCTGATGTTTCACACATGTGACAATAGTTTTGAAATCTGATTAGCTTGTGTAGGACTCTGAACTGAGAGGCGAGAGTCATGCCAGCTGCAGTGGAGGAGGTGATGTGTAGACAAGAAGCAAGGAAAGCACAGGTGTACTCCTGTACAAGTACTCCTGTGCTTTCCTTCCTTCTTCCAGCTGTGTAGTTACATAATCTGGTGTCAACTTGAGACTATTAAGAGTGAATGGGGAGCTGAGCCCTGGTGGCATAAGTGGTGGAGTGCGGGACTGCAGCCCGCGGGCTTGGCAGTGCAAATCCAGCGGCGGCTCTCAGGAGGGGCACTGGGTAGCGCCCACGACCACCAGAGGCAGTGATGCCCAAAAAAGAAAACAAAAATAAAAGAGTGAAGGGGGTGGAATCTAGCCTGTCGGTCAGGTTGCAGCTGATGACCTCATTTGGAGGTGCTACAGAGATAAATAGTTCTTTGAAGGCAGGACACACACACAGACTTTCTCTGCAAAACATTCCTGTTGTCAAGTCACATGGAGCTACACTGGTAGAACCAGAGTCCTGCAACTGGAGAAGCCACGCGGAGACCCACACCAGTGCTAAAATGCTTCCACCACCACTGGACCCACAAGACTTTCCACCCACTGACCTGCAATCTTTCTACATTCTGCATCCTTGCATGGCTGTGTGAGTCTAAAGAGGAATTCATGGACTAGTATCCACATATGGCATAATATCTGACTTATGAACTTGATCTGGACAAGGCTGGGATGTTTTCTTAATGTACAGTTGCTCTTTGATCTCTCTCTCACACACACAAGTGTCTATGAATTTGTTTCTCTAGTCTACCTGGACTCACACACCATCCTTATCAAGGATGTCCGTGTGTAAAGAGGTTTTGATTCTTTAGGCAGGGGCGTTGGGGTCCAGAGAGGGTGCGCCACAAACAGACAGGGTGAAGCACCTATAATTCACCGCTCTCCTCACCCTGTTCTGACAGAGCTCCTTTCGGGATCAAGAAAGAAGTTCCCAAGCAATAAGTCAGCTATTGTGGTTGTCCTCATTCAGTGTCACCGAGTCGATTCCCTCCCCGAGTGACTCCAGCCAGGGACAGGAGAAGGAGACATTACCTGGTCCTGTGCCATCCTCACCACCCTTGCCAGCCACACCTAGAAGCAGAGTTTTCGATGTGGCCGGGAACCAAGAACGCGTTCCCCACAAAGAGTCAGTCAGCACAAACAAACCCGCACGCACCCTGTTTATTGCGAGGAAGATGAGACTGTCTACTCTCATTAAGAGCGACTGTCTCAGAAACCCACAGGGGCAGTCCCGCCCGGTCCTGTAGGATCACTGTGAGTCAGAATCGGCGCAATGGCTTTAAGTTTGATTGGTTCCCCCTCCTGTGTTTGTTGAGCAACCCATTGTATGTCAAGTCGACAGCTGTCTGGCAGCTATCTCATGGTGTGAGTTGGCCATTGTGTAATGATGTGGCTGTGTTCCATGTATGCTCCAATATCACCTTTCACCACATAGGAAACCATCACCGGCTCCACTGGTGTCTGCTCCCATAGACACCCACAGGGGTCCCTGTGAGTCAGCATGCGACTACTTTTGAGTGAGACTGATTTTCACCAAACTGATTTCACCTGTTTTTTAGAAGCTAGCCATGTCGATGAAGTGATGAGAAGCAGCTATATTTATGTGTTGTCTCTTATTAGAGTACTCTGAGTTGTTGCTTGTCCTTTTAGCGTGATTTCTGCCTCCCTAGTTAAATATGTAGCACACTCCTAGTCCAGGAAATGCACCTCATACTTCTCTGAAGGCTAAGGTCTTTTGGAATACCATCCTAGAAGTTTTGAGACTACCCATGTGACAACTTTTCATGTAAGCATTTTGTTTCTTCAGATATCTGTTCTGAGTGTGAATTTCCCCCCCTGACATTTGTCCCTAATGAGATAACATTTTATAACAAAGAAATCCGTTATTTGACGCCGACACGCCACGAAGATCAACAGCCAGTCTATCCAGAAGCTGGCCTTCACTCTTTCCACACGTAAAGTCATTTTAGGCCCTTCAGATGTTTTCTGCATCACACAAAAGGGAGAACATGGACTTGGAGAGATTAAGAAATTTGCCCAAGGCTACACGGCCAGCATGTGTTAAGATGGGGTTCGGCCTCAGAACCCCCACTCGGAGATCCCGCGAAACCCTTCATTTAAGTGAGTCAGATTGATATACCTCTTTCTCTTCTCGGCATGGCTAGTGGGAGACGTATCATTTCCCATTGCACGATGTCACTTTTAAATTCCAAGATCAAATTATATAAAATAACACATAAAATTCTTTGAACGCTCCAAAGTGCTGTAGAAATGTAAAGCATTAAGATTGAGTCTCGGGGTGGCCGAAGGTTAAAAGCTATAAATAGCTGGAACAGAAGCCACCTAGAGTCTTAAACCGTGGTCTAATCGTTATGCACACAGGCTGGAAGCCTACCTTTGTGGTTTTGTGAAATCCCAGGTGCACAGCCTCTCTCCTTCACACCACTTTAATTCTTGCACTGATTGGCACCGCCTTTTAAGCTGCTGTTAGGAATTTCATGACTCTTTAGAGAGCAGTAGCTGGGAATAAGCTGGGCTTCCAGAAAATGTGCTGTCCCACCTGTGTCGCATGATTGAGGGGCCATGCCTGCAATCACCTCTGAAATCCCTAGCCCAAGGATCCTACTCTATGTCTTGATGCCAAATATTGAAAGATCTATTGTGTGCAAAAGCTGTCCGTCTTCATTAGTATCCTTTCAGGGAGTCATTGTGTGTGTGTGTGTGTGTGTGTGTGTGTGTGTGTGTGTGTGTGTGCGTGCGTGTGTATAGGTTATAAAAAAACAGTTACCAGTGAGTTGATTTTGACTCCTGGCCACCTCAGGTATGTCAGTAAAAAGGTACACCCTAGGGTTTCCAATGGCAGGTGACCCTTTGGAAGTAGATCATCGGGCTGCTCTTTGTTTCCAAGCTACCTCGGGGTAGGCTAGAACATCCAACATCCAACCTGATAGCCAAATACCTTCAGACTGGTACCACCCAAGGACTCTGTAGTTGTATGAGGGGCAAGTAAGTGTTCTGGGATGAAACAGATAGCAAGCAGAAATGCTATCAGATCCAAGTCATGGTCCAAGAGTGAACCAGGTCAACTCTTTAGACCGCAATCCACCAGAACCTGATCAGACCTTGTACAAAACAGGACTGAAACACCCGACCAGTGTCTGACATGACTCCTCAAGTATGGGTTGATTCTCTGAGTTACTGCCTTTCATTCCCAGCCTTCTTGGAACTCGTCAGTATCCAGCACTAGAAAATGAACCCCTCTTTTGGTCTGGCATCTGACTTGAGCCTAGCCTGAGGTGCTTGGCACAAGCCACACTGTCTGCTCTGTTTTGATTAAAGTGGCTCCAGAATGGACCAGAGCTGATGCCAACACTGGACTGAGTGTGCCTATGGAGACCCAGACTGCTTAAAATTCAGTGCAGGTAGAATTGTGTGCTCTAAGAGGAGCAGGGCAGACGTGGGTGGTTTCCGTGGCCTGGGTTGGTTCCGATTTCCTGCTGGTGGACACGAGGTGATGGAGAAGGTGCCTGGAGACCGGCCTCTCCCACTGATGTCCAAAGGTAACCACACCAGCGATGCCCTTTCCGCTGGCTGTGATCTCAGGGGAGGGCTCCAGTCCATGGCACACTTGCCTCTTAGAAGGTAGGAAAAACAGAGCCCAAGGGATCCCACCGAGTCTGAGCATGGAGGAACCGTCAACTCCAACGGCCCCATCAAGGTTGGGGAGACAGCCCAGCCAGAATTGGCACCCATGGGCCTTTTCAGAGCCAGGTGTCAGAAATGGGTAAATATCAAATTGTATCTGATTAAAAGCAGGAGGAAGCAGGGCTCCTCTTAGCCTGCTGAGGAGCCAAAGTCAGCCCAGTGGTGTTTGGGCCCAGATGATTGAAAAGCCACAGTTTCAGTGACCCAACCCAAGAAATATTCCAAACGAGCCCAGAATACAACGGCGTGTTTTTAAAAGTGTGCTATCAAGCACATTTATCTTTGGCTAAAAAACGAATGAAGTGTTTTTCTCTTGAAAATGACTGAATCGTTATTCCTGGTGAACAGGATCGGATAAATAAATACCTCTCAGGGAGAGAGAGGTTCATGATTTCACTTTTCAGTCAAAAATCTGGTGGCCATAGTGCATAAATAATTGGTGGGGGTGGGGGTGGTAGCAGTGGTGGCTTCGGGAACTTTGTTTATTTTCTTGTCTCTAACTTGGGGAGAGGTGGTGGTGACTGGACTGACAAGGGAAGGAAAAATAAAACTAAAGGGAAAAAATCATGATTATCCAGCTGACAGTGATTTATGACCTAGTTATCTCATTAGAGAGACACTGGTAAAATAAAGATATAAAGGTGGCCTAGGTGGGTCCCCAATCACGCCATAATGAAGAACACATCATCACATCTCATGGAAGCATCCCATCTCTTGATGGGAAGGCAGGTCATACCATATATGCCTTGTCTAGAACTCATCAAGCTGTACATCAAAGTTCACATTGCACAATTTCCCTTTCAACTCAAGAAACAGAGGGAAAATCAAAAGGAGGACAATTCAGTCAAGTGTTCCATGAACTGCAGTTTATGAGACAGTTACAATCATTAGCAATTTAGGGAGAAAATCTGCCTAGCGTCCAGGAAATGTCTAGATCACTGTTAACCCTAAACCAGCATATGAGACTTGCTCCTGAATTACAGTTGATTCTTGTCAGTCTGCCATGGTGGAGATATTGAATTCTGGATCTAGAATTCTGCAACCTCTACGACACATTATCAGGTCTTCCAGAAATGAAGAAAACTGTCCAAAGAAGAGAAAAGACAGGATTTTAACCTCCTTTTAAGTTCTCTGTGCTCTCCCCTACCCCTCACACATACCCCAGTCAACCAATTCCAATTTGCAGCCTCTGTCTAAGACTCAATTCTACTCCATTGATTTCGTCTTAGATCTGTTTTTCATCTCAGCATTTCTCTCACATCTTCTTTAGACTGCTCCAATAGCCTTCTAACTCATCTACCCATCATTTCCCCGATTCTGGTCTAATATATCACTGCCTGGTTAGTTTTTGTTTTGTTTTGACCCGAAAAACTTCCCCTTTGTCATCCACTTCCCAAATGAATGCATAACCTCTCTTGTTTGCCTCCCAGATTCAACAGAAACTTCTCCATCTGTCACTAAAGGCCATTCAAACGATGGCACCAATCTTCCTTCACAAAAATATGTCTGTTTTCTCAATTACACTTACTCCAGGCAGAGTGGATTCTTGGCTGTTCCTTCGGCAGACCCCCAGTTCTCTGTCCTCTGTCTCTGCTCATTCTGACTCCTACCTGACCTGATGATACCGTTTTCCTAATCCTAGGTTCACCACGTCTCTCTGCACACCTTTCAGTCCTCTGGTCACTATGACTCCTTCCTTTAAATGCACTGAGCCCTTGTGACATTGCCTTATGGGTAGACATTTACCATTTCACTAAAATGGCAATTGATTTTCACAAAATAGTGTATGTTTATTGGAAGCAGAAGTCTTTGGAGGGGTTGTTTTATTTATAAGTGTGGTACAGTCAGCTCTAGCTGGCTCCTAGCTCCAACTCCACGTGAAAGGATTGCAGGACAGAATGGGGCCTGGTCCCACACCCGCCTCACCTTGGTCGGTATATTTGAACCTGTTGTTGCCATCACTGCATCAGTCCCTCCTGTCGAAGGTCTTCCTCTTTCTTCATGACCCTCTACCAAGAATGATACCCTTCCTCCAGGGTGCTCCCTTCTGATGATACCCCATAGTGAAGCCCCCTTCTCCTCAAGGCACATTCTGGCTGAATGCCTTCCAAGACAGATTTCTTAGCTGCACAGGGGGTCCATGGTATAGTCAGTCTTCTTCACCAGCCCCATCATGCCAAGAGCCCGTCTACTGCACCAAAGGTTGGAGAGTCAAGCCCACCAACTGCCCCTCAGAAGGAAAGGTTGGAGCTGTGCTTCTAGCATATGGGCCACTGCCGATTCAATGGGGCACAGCTGTACTCTGGTGAACACAAGTTCACCTTGAGTGAGAATCAAATGCCAGTGAAATTCATTCCCAATCTCATCATCCCGAGATGCCTGCTATTGACCATCCCTCCAGAATCTTCTGTCCATGGTTTGTACGCACGCAAACATTCCCAATCACCTACTACACTTTTTCCATATACAAGATCAAAATCTAACATACCGAATATACTTGATTAGAAACCAACCCGAATATCAGCCGAGGCACCTAATTTTACCCCAAAAGCTGCATAATAAATGTGCTGGAAAAATTCGGCTTATGCACGAGTATTTACGGTGCGTGCGCGCACGCATATACAAGACACCCAATCAATAGACCCGTGTATTATTTTCATGTTAAGACCGGATATTTTAAAATCAAGAAGTTAAAAATCAAGCAGCCAAATCGATGTGAAGGGGTGGGGAAGTAGTTGAGATCCAAACCCATCTGCAAGTGAACACATTAAAGACCAGATAAATTCGGGATCCATCTGCAGTGTGTTAAGGGGCTGGGTGAGGGTTGGACTGTTGATCTTGCACTCCGTGGTTCAAACCTACCAGCCACACCTCAGGAGAAGGATCAGGGCCATCTGCTCCCGTGAAGATTTCCAGGCTCAGCAACCCCAGAGAGAGGGTTTGTGAGTCGGAATATACCCCACGGCAGCAAGTTCGGTTGTAGGTTCTTGTGGAACCCCACAGAGAACGGAGCCCTGATGGAAAAACGGCTGAAAAGTCTTTCATCATTTGATTTTCCTGCTTCACAAATACATCATTTCACCCTAGCTCTTATTCTTCTTCCGTGTGCCTCCTTGTCTCCACCAGCAGATGTGCAGAGGAAGAAGCTCATTTTCCCAGCACAGCTCTGTGACATACAAGCAGAACCTCCTGGCCCTGGCCAGGGACACCCTCGTGCCACCACTCTTGCAGTGGTGTGGGCTGTAGAAACCTCAGACAAGGTCAGAGAGAAGAGTCACCTCAAGTCCCAGAGTCAAATGGTAGCCCCTTTTAAATATATATATATATATATATATATATATATATATATATATATATATATGTGTGTGTGTGTGTGTGTGTGTGTGTGTGTATTATTCTTCAGCAACTGCTTTGAAAGCCTTGCACCTCCAGTGCCTGTCACAAAGCCTTGCATTGTTGCTCATTACATAATCTGCGGGGAGCGCATTCAGTTAGGGGGCCAGGCCAGCCTGTGCGCAGAGCCAGCGGCTCAGAGCAAGCCTGGCCTGCTCCTCTGAGGCAGTCTCTGAAGCCCAGGCCTCCTGCTGGCACTCATTAGCTGGCGTGGGCCCCAGCCAGCTTGACAAAAGTGCTTTTTCCAGGGGATGGCGAGAGCACTGCGCTGGTGGCACTAGGGCACCCCAGTCAGAACAGTCCAAGGGTGACGAGCTCTGGGCTCAGCCAAGGTGCTGGGACCTGGCTGCCTTCTGGATGGCTTGGCGGCTGCCTCCCGCCCCTCCAGCATGGGACCTCCATCAGACTGTCTACAGCCACCCCTGGGTGGTTCAGAGAATCTCCCTATCCTGTGCCCACACTGGGGCCTCAGAAATCAGGCTCCCCATCCCACCCACCCCACCTCACCACCACCCCAACCGCTTGTGCTAATGATGAATGGGATTAGCTCCCTCGGCTAGTTCATTAAGGAAGAAGAAAAGCCACGAGGCTGTGAGCTCGCCATTGTGAAGTGAAGGCAGACAAGCTCATCCTGCCCGTCCTTCCCCTCTCGCCTCTCCCCTCCTGCCGGGGGACTCATACGCGCCTGCGCGCCCACTTGCCCGCCTTGCGGGGCTCTGCCATTTGCTCAGTGGGGGGACGTTTTCTTAGCCGGGCGCCACTCTGCCTGAGGGATTGAGAACATATTGCTTGGCAGGTGGGCCCGCTCCGACGCACTGACTGTTGTTTCAGCGCTGACAGGAAGCATACATCACGCGGGCCCATTGTGCCAGCGCACATCCATGGTAACCGGATCGAGGGGGCGGTACCCTGCGCACGAAGGTTGGGACCTTCGGAGGTGGTGTGTGTGTGTGTGGTGTGTGTGTGTGTGTGTGTGTGTGTGTGTGTGTGTGTTGTATAATTGGCGTCTCAGAAGCCATTCTGGGTGAAGGCTCCACCTTCTGCCATGTTCACACGAGCTGGGCCTCCCACAGAAATGACCTCTTTTCAGGACACGCAAAGATGGCTGATGGCCATTCTTGACGCTTGCCAGGTGACCATAACCAGAGATGGTGGTTGCAACAAAGTCACCTTCAATTTTGAGGTCCTGCCTAGAGGTGTTGGTGCTCTGGCTCCTGGGAACAGAGCTCTTGTGATGGTCAGTGGAGAAGGCTGGAGTTTCTCCCCTGCTGGACCTGCTTCCCTGAACCACTCAGTGTCAGTAGTGGGCAGCGCTCTGAAGGAAGGTTCCTGGTCTCCCCCATGAAGACAAGGGCTTTCTCTCGACCCAGTGATCTTCTCCAGGAGACTGGGCTCTGAATCAGGCCCTGGGACACAGGGTGAGAGAGACGTGGTTTCACCAGCCCGGGGAATGGAGTGGAGTCAATGGAATGTGGCGCTGTTGGAGGCCAGTGTAAACCATTTACAGAGAACACGTTCTTGCTGGGTCTCGGGGTGAGGCCGGTGAAAGAGCCTGGTGAGTGAGCACCCCCACTGGAAGCCATGACTTTTCTGTGGGGTGGTGAGCCCTGACACACAAGTGATCATGAAGCTTGTCATCTTTGGAGTCATGGTACCATCCCCCCCCCCTTTGAAACAGAGGCATCAACCTTATTCCCGCAGTCCCCTGTGCAAGAGCTTGAACTGACTGCCCTTCGTCATTGATTTTTCTCTGTTTCTCCACAGTTGTGTTTCTGTCCCTGAAAAGCACCATCCTTCTCTGCACTTAGTCTAGTGCTGGCTTGGTGCTAGAAGCAGAATGAATGTAGGGGAGAGGGGGAGAGGGAATAAACATTAAGAGGGCACTGTTGGACTGTTGACTTGATTTTACTTTGTCATCACCAAGCCCTAGTACGAGGATATAGTACAAATTGCCAATTAAATGATGACTTGGTGGTATTGCAAAGGTGTTAATGTCTCAGCGACCCAACCACTAAGTCACTATCAGTTCTGCCTTCTTTCTTGCTAAGATAGTATTCACTTCTTTACAGACAGCTAGAACGTGTCTTCACTAGGCCAAGGGCCCTCTAACATGGAAAGGACCGCAATGTGTGTGAAGGACCAGGAATGTGTTGGGAAACTCATGTTCCTGATGGCAGAGTTCAGAGTGATCATCGTGAGAAGAGTACGCCTCCTCCTGTCCCCACCACCACGCTGCCAATTTCATCCTGTGTCCCGACTTTTGCTCAATCAACAGCATTGATGTGTTGTGACAGAGTGGTTTGCAAGCCTGGGACATTTCATAAAAATGTAGCTATTGGGGTTCTTACTCGGATAATTCTACTTTTATGCGAGGTGGGGCATAGCAGAGTCTAAGAATTTATCCTTAATAAAATGCTTGCCAAGAGGTCTTGATACACCCAAGAGGTGTCCCCGGTTTGGGGAAGCATTGATTGAAAGGACACAATGCTAGATTCTCAGAACTTCCCTCTGCCTTCCCACAGTCAGACGGATGCTGGGCCCTCTCAGATGCCCTTCTTCAGGTGTATCTGAGAATATCTTAGACCGATGTTTTGTGGACCCTGGAGCACTCCTTTGCAAGAAGCTTGGACTTAGAGGCTTGGGGGACATAGAAAAGAGACATCTGTGGTATATCTCCATATCCATGAGCTGTTCTACCCCAAATTAATTCTCTTATGAATAGCAGGTTTATTAAGGTATGGTTTATAAGTCATGAGTTCACCTTTTTAAGCATGCAAGTCATTGGCTGTCAGGATGGTTTTAGTATATCATTACAGCAGACGTTTGGGCAGCCATCCCACTGTCTACATTTCAGGACATTTTTATCATCTGTCTCATCTCCCCCCACCCCCCAAAAAATCTATCATTCACATTCCATCCAGCCCCTGGCGTCCACTTGTCCACCTTTTGCCTTCTGGCTTTTGCTCTCGAGACATTTGGCTTTGGCAACGGCCTAAGCTACATGGACGTTGTCCAGTGGCATTGCTCACTCTCTCCGCAGAAGAGACTTGCAGTGCTCTGGCAATGGAGGACTCCTTGGCTGGATGGGTTGTACGGCCTCAAAGAGTTCTACCTGTGTGGCCATCGTCCTCGTCACCCTTTAGAGCAAGGACACAAGTCTTAGGGTCTTTCGTGGGACACACTTGCTTCTGCCTTCTTGGCCTCTCTCTCTCATCATGTCTCCAGCCTGCCAATACCATTTGCCTCTGTCGCCCGCAACCCCCAGCTTATCTGTAGAATGAATGACCTGCCTCTTCCTCACCTCCTGCTCCTCTCTCCCCAATAGCTTCTCCAGTTCCCACTTCTCATTTTTCTTGGTGATGAAGTAGCCTTGCCCTTTCCCCAAAGAGAAATGCTTCCCGTTGTGCCCTCTGCCCCTGCCCCCCTCCTCCCTCCTGCTGCACAGCCGGGATTGTGACTGCATCTCCATTTTCCTCCTCGACCTACAAAAATACTCCACTTCACTCCTGCTGCCCTTCCAGCCACCAGGCCGTCGTTTCTCATTCCCTTCACTGTCAAACTTTTTGAAGGCACAGTTTGCTCTCGCAGTTGGTGCTTCTCTTCCACCCACTGTCCCTTAACTTGCTTGCTCTCCGGGTTCTGCCTTCATTCCTCTGCTGAAATGTCTCTGTCTCGCTCTTCGTAAGTCACGGTGTCCTCTCGTCTGCCAAGCCCCCCAGCGCTCCCTGCATTCTTTCCTTGTGTCCTCAGGGTAACAAGGAGCCCCATTGACAAGCCCTTGGCTTGCCTGGGATTTCACAGGCTGTTTCTCCCTACCTTTGGCTCCAGTGTTCAGTGCCTTCCTCCATGCGGCTGCCCACTCTTTTTATCTGTCTGTCTTTTCTCCCTTGCCAGTCTCATAATGCCATCTGGCTTCTCACGCTCCGTGGATCACTTCCAAAACTATCTTCACCACTTGGATGTCCTGCCAGCTTCTTAGCCTCATTTCTCAAAACAGAACTCAGATCCTGGCAAGCCTCCTGTCTTCCATCACTGGGGCCATAATGTGACCCGGAGTTGAACATTTGACTTCTTTATTTCTCTGGCAGCTCCTCACCCGCCAGAAAGGACAGCCACGGTCTGCATGGTCATCCCCTCCCCACCCCGCCCCACCCCCTTTGCATCACCTTTGCTTTCTGGCTTTGTCTGTTATCTGCACCCAGGTCCAGGTTGAAGTCAACATTGGTTCTTATCTGGATGGTCACCAGGCTCCATTCTGTGCTTACTGCATCTCTTCTGTGGACTTCCATGCACAGAGCTGCCCATGTTATTTCCCTAGACCGCCTCCTTTCACACGCCTGTAAGCTAAGTACCTTCTGAGTGTGTGAGCCTCACTTGTAAGGTCTTTATTGTACCACATGGACCCTGTGAAGGTTTTCCCAACCCAATTTCCACTCTCCTTCAAAATGTTGTCCTAGCTTCACCAAAGCACAGGTCATTCTTTTTTTTTTTCTTTCTCTTTTCTGCCTTCTGAAGTTCTAAATTTCCACCTTGTATGCAAAATACTTTCATTTTAATGACCATGATTTCTTGGGGTGAACTTCTTTCTTCCTTTATACACACCAAGTGTGTGTGTGTGTGTGTGTGTGTGTGTGTGTGTGTGTCTCCATGAAGCCTTCTCAGACCAGGATAATCCCCTTCTTTGAAGTTCCAACATTTCTTGTACATTTTCCTCTCCTGCATAGCCAAAGGTGTGGGAGAGGACTTTTCGCACACTGTCTTCTATTTCAATTACATGTGCTCATCTCCTCTATCCCCACCCTCCCACAGACACCGGAGGAGTATTGTATTTTCATTGTTATAACTCCTACCAGCGGAGACAGTCTTTTAAATCGAGTATATGCTGAACACATATTTCTTGAGGGAATGCAATTCCCCACATCTGTAAAATACAGAAGAGGTGAACAACTGAACATGGTGGATGACAGGCTTGATGTCAGTGTCAAGAGTGCTCCGAGTTGTGGTCGAGCTCATGTTCTGTTCCGTTGATCCGGTGCGAGGCGTGGAGAGAGGGAGGGACATACAATGGCAGGGAATCTGTCATCCTCCTCCTTGTCCTGCTTTGCTTTCATGCCATAATCATGGATCCCATTTCAAGGTTCTTCCCCAGCTTATCCAACCTTCTTCCTAACTGGGTGGGGTTAGAGAGGGATAGTGGGTCTTCCGTGACCTGGCCATGGAGAGTTTGAGAGACCTTGTCCCTGTTGGCTTCTTAGACAGTTAGCGGATCCCCAGTAAGGAATATGCCGCCGCTCTCTCATATTTGAAGAATTGCCCTGTGAAAGAAGATTGAGTTTAAACCTCTTATCCTTTTCCTTTTATTCTTATGATGATTGATTTTTTTTCCCCAGAGGGGGTAGGAGGAGTACAAAGGAATTTCCAAAGTCAGACCATCTCTATGGGGAATGGAATGGCTGCCTAGGGCATTCTGATGCTGTGTATATGTCAGGAAGGGAGCAGGCAGCCTCGGCTTCCTCCTTCAGAATGGCTTGTGGGCCTAATCTGCTAACCTGGGGGTCAGCAACCCAATGCATGACCACCTATGCCCCCAGGACCTCCCTCAGATCAGCGAAGGGGACAAATCATGGCATCCATTCCATGACAACACTAACAGCCACCCACACGTCCCTGGAGCTCCTGAGAAACTACATTTAAGGGGTGCAGAGTGTTAAGAAGAGCTATTCAGAGCCTGGGGTACAGCAGCCTAGAGGTGATTTTTTTGATCAAATACCAAGGTTAGGAAGGGCCTTGAGTCCATCTGTCTTTTTTCCCAAGTAGCTCTTCTCAACACCAACTTTGATTCTCTTCTGAAGGACTTGACCTGCAGCCAGTTTAGCTCCTCTGTCAATGACCCACCGTCCACAGTCTCCAACAGAATGAAGCGCCCACTGCCGGCTCGCCCCACCAGAAGGACCCCCAGCAGATGGAAATAGAGAGGGACACATTTCGCCCAAGCCGTCCATGCTTGGAGCGGCCAGCCCAGGAAAACAGAGGACGCCTGCAGGAAATCTCACAGATGGCCACGAGCACATGGAGCTGGGCCCTCTCTGGCAACGCGCAGTGGCCTGTCTGGTGCTGCTGACACCGTCGGCAGGCCCAGCATTCTCTCGGAATGGCATGTTCTCTTGGAAGAGCGCTGTGTGACTCGACTGTGCGCCAAACGTTTCCTTGAAATGTGGAGTCACCTAAAAAGGCAACTCCCGCCCAACAGCCAAATGGAAATTCTGATATGGCACTGAACGCAAAACCTAGTCTGCTTCTCTCTCTCTCTCTCTCTCTCTCTCTCTCTCTCTCTCTCTCTCTCTCTTTTTTTACTTTTCCCCCCTTTAGAGAAACATTCTGTGCTCCATGTGCCTGGGGAGCCAAAAAGAAACCATACTCTGGCTCCTTGCTTCACTCCGCTCAGATACTGTAAATACCCTCCTCTCCTCTCATAACATGACATTTTTCATGAATTCATCATAAAGGAGCCACTTTGTAGGTTTGGCTCGTACCAGTGAAAGACTTCATTTTCCATCTCACAGTAACTTTTCAGTGCAAAAAAAAAAAAATGGGTGCAATGTTGAAAGACTAGAATTATTCATCAAGCTGCCTGCAAATGAAGAGAATTTTTTTTCCTGAAACCTATCTGTTGGAATCCAGACATGGGCTTGCATATTTTTAGATGGTGTTCCATCTCAGGCCTCGCCTCTTAATCGTCCTCAGGGGAGCCAGAGTGCAAAGAGGACGTGTGCTTTCTTAGTGCTCTGCAGATCCACTCACAAGTCCACACCAGCTCACCAACCTTCCCCTGGCCTCCCAGAGTTCCTGGAGCTCACGCATGCACTAGGAAGAGTTGTGTTGTGTTTTTTTTTTTTGAGGGGGGGGAAGGGGGAGTTTAATTGCATTATTCGTTGATGGGAAGACTGTAGTTTTGTAGTTGGATGCATAAGCAGCGTTTCAAGAGGCAGCCTGGTGAATCTCAGCAGAATGGATGAGGTTGGATGAGCATCAGAATTCCCTGGAGGACTTGTTAAAGCACATATGTTACTGCTGGGTCCCACCTCTAGAGCTTTCAGTTCATTAGGTCTGCCGCAGGCCCCCAGAACTTGCTTTCATAGCAAGTTCCCTGATGATATGTGATGTTGACACCATTGGTCCCAAAGACCCTACTCTTGAGAACCTGGCTCATATAAATGAAAGGAATGTAGAATCTGGGTGTCAGTAAGCCTCAGTTCTCTCTAGCGCTGAGCCTACTTTCAACCAATCCTGGGTGTATGGACAAGTTTCCTCATCTCTGTCCCCTCATCTGTCAAACAGGAGTCAGGATGCCTGCTGTGCTTGGCTGGATGTTTCCCATGAGGGTAAAATTTGACAATGGGCAAAAAAACGCTCTCTCACTCAGCACTACAGAAGGACTTGAAGCATTACCATCCCCAGAGCAAGAAGAGTTTTAAGATGCAAATATTCTCTCACCCCCTGTCACAGAAAGGCCAGCGTCCTGCTGCTGCACTAAGGCGCCAGGCAAGGAGAGATGCAGTGATGGAAGGTGGTTGGGAATTCTCTTTCTCATGCTCAGTTGCTTGTTCCCTCTCTGCTTGAGTTAAATCACATGGATTTATTCATACTCTGTAAAGATAGCCAGACTATTTTCAGCCCAATTCTCCTGCAATCCAGAGACACCAGGGCCACTTGATGAACATCTCAAGGTCCTGGTCCTGGGCTCCAACAAAGATCCTGGCCTTCCAATGATTCTGATACACAGCTTCGCAAAGACCCAACCAACCTCTAGACAATGCCCTCACCTTTGGCTCATACTGGGATCACCTGGGACTTTTGAGCAGTCTCATACACATAACCCATTGCCCAACCAGATGAAATTGGCGTCTTTAGGGGGTTAAGGCTAGCTATCGATGCCCTTTTTGAAGGACCTTATAATTCAAATTTCTGGTTCTGAGAACCAGAAAGGGTCCTTTCTCTTTCCATCAGCGCAACTTGCTCATCTCTTTTCCCCATACAGTGTGACCAGAACATTGAGGGGGAAGATGAGTCTATCTGCCCCCCACCCCTCTTCCAGGGATGTACAACCTCAGTAATCCCACGTAGTGACTATGATACAGAATTGACTAGATGGCAGTTGGTTTGGGTGTTTCGGTCTGTGTGCCCAGAAGCCAACAGTGAATATAACGCCTTCCACTGGACTTGCAGCTCACAGAACACTTTCAGTGAATAAACTACCCTGTTGAACAGAAACAAAGCAAGACTCTGCCTCGAAATCTCTGTTTCAATCCTTTGTGGAAGCACAACCCCTTCTGCAGCTCCGGCCTTCACCATGAGAGAGTTTGGGCTCAATAATTTGCAGAATCACAATCAAAGGGTAAGATGTTGAGTCATCTGCCTACCTGACATCCATTGATTGTTCCAGGTGAGACCAGAAGTCAGGGAGACTTCTGCGCTTGTACAACTTTGAGGATGGGAAGAAAGGGCACCAGTGAACATATATACTGAGCACCTACCGTGGCAGTGAACATATACACTGAATTCCTACTGTGTACCCCACCTGCTCATGGCTCCTCACCAAACCCTTACTGGGATCCTTCCACTGCTTCTCAAGGGAAGAAACCCTCAGCAAAGTTAGATTGCCCAAGGGGGCAGGTGTGAGGGAGATCATTTGGTGGCAGAGCCCCTTGTCCTGTCCTCAGATTTCTATTCTATCACTTGGACGCCTCCCTGGCCAGCTCCTGCATGGCCCACCACAGGACACAGAGTTGCACCCCACCATGCTGGACTCTTCTGTCAGAACTAGCAACAGAAACTGGCGAAACTGGTAGGGAGTTTTCCCTCTGCATCCACACCTTGACCCTCCCCCCCACACACACACACCTCCTGCACACGTGAGTTCTCCTCTTAGCATCCTACACACCCCATACTATCAAGCTCATTCTCTAGCTTTGTCATTAGCCATCGACTGTTTCTCCCCTAGACAGGATGTTCACGGAGAGCAAGAAAGTCTTGGGCACCTTGGTATTCCCTTGGTCTGTGTGTGGCTCAGCCCACGTGTCCATGTTCACTGGATATCAAAGGGCTGCAGGCCCTCAGCTCCGAGCACAGATCTCCCAAAGTCATCTGGCTTGTTTGCCTGGGTCGTGCTGCAGACTATGGTGGAAACATTTTCTAGATTTAATTGAGGCTTCTGGGGAACCTGTCTGGGTTCTTCCTCAGTGTGTGTGTGTGTATGTGGGGAGGAGGGGGCGGGGCGGAGAATAGGCCATTACCAGGAAGTCTCCGCATGCCATATTTATCTGGTGAGTTTTGAAAATACTGAGTAATGGGACTAATGACTCACCGTCGTATTTTCCAAACTGTGAGGCAATCTTTGGACTTTGGTGCGATTATTATATTAAGTGTACTTTTTAGTCTGTCAGTAAAAAATAAAGAGCCTGTATTTTCACATTAGAATTCAAAGAACATCTGCTGCGTATTGTAAATAACATATTTTGAAAAACCAACTGATGCATACGCAGTCTGCCTCCGCCTGCTGGCTGCAGCAGGGTCCTGAACACTAAGGTCCATTACCAATGGCGCCTCACTGGCTTGATAGGCCCACTGTTGGGGCGTCGCCATCTCCTCTGCAAAATTCCAAAGTCACATGGGCTTCTGAACATATCCAGCTGTGGGAGGCTTTCAGGTCCCCATAGCACCGTGTTCCTGGGTGGCGTGAAGCTAGGTCAAGGATGTTCACACTTTTTCAGCATACAAGCTATTTATAAAGTGACCAAGTCAAAATGATTACCAATGGAAAAAATGCAAACCATATATTTTTATTCATTACATTGATTCGTAAATGCATCGAGAATTCCTTATTTGTACAATGTATGTTTATGTACCTCGCATAACCACATGAGTCCATTTTGCACAACACAACACAATGAATTATGTACATTTTTTGTTGTGACCTGAGTTGACTCTGATGACTTGCACTGAATGGAATGAGCCAGGGATGCATTGTCCGGACAGGAACTGCTGAAAGCCAGCCTCAAGCATACTTCTAAATGATCATCAGTCATGGTGGAATGGTGCTTTAGGACTTCATGATCTTTATGTGGGAAAAGGCTGACTCACATCAATAAGTAGAGTTGGATAATGCCATCAAGGAGGTAGCACATTGTCTCATGTTTGGGTACTTTCCTTGTGCAAGTAAGTTCTAAGGTTGCCACAAGCCGAGCGCTCCCTCGCAAGGAAGTTCAATAACTGTTCATGTGCTCTGGACTTCAGCTGAATGTTGACTTGTAGTGTCAAAATCTCCCATTCCGTATGGAAGCGACACATTTTTTGTCTTGTTACTTGTTCTAGCTCCCCCACTCATTTTAATACCCTTTCTTACACGTAAGAGGGAAAAAAAACAAGATCTAAAAGTTTGCGCAGGCGCTGCACACCTAAGTTTACATCTGATTGGCTGCACTGTGCATCCATTAAATGACAGGATTGATGCTAGGTTCCCATCTATTTTCTTTTAATGCCATAAGATCTACCCACACTACTCGTAGATTGACTCGTAGATTGCAATCAATGTACTGAGCGTCTAGGTTGTTGGAGTTTGTCACATAGTCAAGTTCCAGAAAGTCTCCTGCTAGGGCTGTTGCTTTGCCGCCCACAAGCTCTGGTGCTGGCAAAAAGTCTGAAAAATGCCACAGACCGCTAAAAGAACCAGCGTATTTGTCTCGGAAGAAGTACAGCCAGAATGCTCCTCCGATGACAAGAACGGCAAGACTTCATCCCACGTACTTTGGACGCGTGGCCAGGAAGGAAGATGGTTCTTTGGGGAAGACGCCATGCTTGCTGCAGGAGAGCGTGAGTGAAAAAGAGGGGAGCCCTGTGACAAGATGGATTGGCACCATGGCAGCTGCAATGAGGGGCTGTTGCATAATGACCATCGTTAGGGAAGCACAGGACCAGGCACCATTCTGTGGTACATGCGGCCACTCTGAGTCAGAACGGATTTCACAGCACCTCCCAACAGCTGCAGACTCAACCCTGCCTGGCTCACCAAGAGCCCCCAGTGGCCTGAGACCATGAATGGGTCCCCGGAGAGGTTGCAGATTGGCAGGCTGAGGAGAGGGCACTTGTGTGAAGCCAGCATTGTCGCAGCAGCCCTGGAGCTTGGGGTCCTCCGGCCTGGATCTCACCTCCCTGGGGACTGAGAACGTCTCCCTCAGCTTTTTCCCTGGTTCCTTCTCAGTTTGTCTCGTTAGCACTCTTCCAGAGCAAGTAAGCACCATATGTCTTCCTTGGGAACTTGTTTGCGGGAGATTCCCGGCGCGTGTGCTGGCGGAGAGGAGGGACCCGGGGCGTCGCACAAACCAGCAGCGCTCACCAGCGTGCCAACTGCAGAGGCTGCCCCGCACGCCCATCTGCCCCACAGGCTGCGCCGCCCTGAAGCACGAGCACTCTGTTTCTCTGGAACTTCCCAGGAGCTGGAAGGCGGGTGTCACAGAAAATGGCCTGGCTTGTCAGGCACTGTCGCTTAAGTACAACAGAACGAAATGTAGTCTGTTCCTGCACCATCCTGGCATGATCTTTCTTATGTGTGAGCCCTTTTCCGAAGCCAGTGTGTCGACCTGTCTGGTCAAGGAACTTCTTGGTCACTGCCGCGTGGAGCATGATGGCCTTTCCCACGGACTGCTCTCTCCTGATCACACATCCAAAGCACCCGAGATCAAGCCGGGCCAGCCTTGTTACTAAGGAGCATCCTGGCTCTAATTCTTCCCGGAGACACCGCCGTCCCCAATTTTAGAAAGACAGGGGGCCACTGTTCAATGTCTTGTATGCGCTTGTCCTTGAACTCATGAGTCATGCCTGGCTTTAGAGTTCATTTGGTTTCTGTACCTCAGAATCCACGAACCTCACTTCCAACCTGCGATGCTGATGTCCTTTCCAAGCCAGTTTGCTGGGCATCGGATGTATCTAGTTCTCTTGCTTCCTCGCTTTCCCCACTTGCCTTGTCCTGCCAAGTGTCCTTCATCAACCCCGGCAGAGAGTGAGCCAGCAACGTCACAGAGCAAGCAGCAGCTTGGAGTGTTGTATCTTTCCAACCGCCATCCCCCCACCTGCCCCATGGCATCTTTTCAGCAAAGTAAAATGTCAGGGTCTGGGGTCATGGTCTATTCATTTAGGCTTTTCCACAGGCACCTCTATGAGGGTCATTTTTCCATGTCACCTTGGTGGTGGTGGTGGCAGCCCGATACCTGTGTCCCCAGAGCGTGCACCCATTGTTTTGAAAAGATGGCTATTTTTGTTCCCTTGAGAGAGGAGTGAGCGTGTGTGTGAGTTTGTTTGCACACTCATGTTCTATCAGTTAGCAGTGGAGACTCAGGCAGCGTGTGGGAGTTGTCTCCTCGCTCACAGGGGGTTGGTTCCTCAGGGTTGGTAGTGACAGGGATGACAGGTTGGGTTGACGGTGTGACTGTGACTGTCCACCATCTCTTGTCATCTTGACAAGCCCTGGGAAGGAGTCTTCATTTTACAGGGAGGAGGCTGATGCACAGAGAGAGGAAGGGGTATGTTGGAGCCTAGACCCGGCCCTAAGCGTTGCATCCTGAAAGCGCATCCTATTCACAAATGAGACCTCCTCAGTGCAGGGTTAGGATAATGCCTTTCTGGGATAAAAGGGCCAGCATCAGTCCAAAAGGATTGCCACGAGGGTGCCATGCCTGCCCAGGCTCCACTCCCTTCCTCCCTCCTAAAATAAAACCAAATGTGCTTTAGTAGCAGATATCTGCACTCATAGTAAAAAGAGTCTTAATCTCATCAAACCAAGACCATGCTCAATGCTCTGGAGTCCGTCGATTCAGACTCATAGCAGTTGAACATGAAAGCACTATGCCACCAGGACTCTTATCTTATGAGCTGGTCTTAAAACACAGGTCCAATGAAAACAATGGCTTCCAAAGTACATGCTTGGGTGTACCATTGCTCTTTACCCTTTCACCTCTCAATGGATATTTGTGTTGTTTCCAGTTCTGGGCATTACCCAGGAATACAGTTTCGACGAATGTCTTTATGTGGCCAAACACAGGAGGGAGGTGGGGGCGCTTTGGAAAGTCCAAGGAAAGATAGGATAGAAAGATGATGGGTGTTTCTGAAGGTATGAAGGTATTCTTGAAGGTAAATTTATGAAGGTATTCTTATTTCCATTACTTAGGTAAGCATTCAGGAATAGGTTGTCTGCTATCATATTATAAATACCTTATAAGATTTTGCCAATGTTGCAAACGGTTATACCTTTTCACATGCCCAGCAGCATGTGAGTTATGTGTGTTAAGAATTCTAGTTTCTTCTACATCCTCAATAACCCCTGACGTGTCTTTTAATTTTAGCCATTTTTCTAAATATGGAGCGGTATCTCTTTGTGGGTTTCATTTTCATGTTCCCCGTAAGAAAGAAAACAGAACATCTTTTGATGTTTTTCCATGTCATATGTGTATCTTCTTTGACAAAGTGTGCATTTAACTCTTCCTTCCATTTTTAAATTGGGTTCTTCTTCTTATTATTATTGAGAGAGAGATTAGTCCATCCTACATGCATAACTACATATTCTTTCTGATAGGAAGACAAGAGGACTTCAAAATACTGTGGAGAAAATCCACTGTCTTTCAACTGCATTTCTTCATCAATGTGTGTGGGGGGAGTGGGAGGGCCTCAAAAGTTTCCTGCCAGGCTGTGGCTCCTTATTCTCTTAATGGTGTCTTTTAAGAAGTAGGAGTTTTTTAAAAATTCGTTGAGTCCTTTTACAAGTTGTGTTTTGGGGATTACATATAAAGATATCATTGCCTAACCCAAGGTTCTAATGTCTCCCCCATGGTTTTTGTCTTTATTTGTTTAAGAAGTGGTTTAGTCATAGGCCTCTGGTACCTTTGAGTTTATTATTGGATATGGTGCAGGCTATGGACTCATTTGATTTTCTTGCATGTAGATGTAAATGTTCTATGTGTATCAGTCGAGAAAGTTTTCTGTTTTTGATGTGTTGCTCTTGTGCCTTTGTCCAGAACACACACACACACACACACACACACACACACACGGCATTTTGACATCAGGATTGGGGTTATGTTGTATCTGTTGGTTAATCTGGGTGAAAATGGATTCATTGACAATATTGGCTCTTTGAACTCTTGAACAACGTATCTAGTTATATAGGACTCCTTTAATTTCTCTTATTGGTATATCATTTGTCCTTTTCGATGTACAGGTCTTTCAGGCCTTTTAATCATAATCACACCTAGCGAGTTCATATTTTTGATGCTAATGTAAATTATGTTTTCACTTTCTGATTGCTGCTAGTGTGTAAAAATACAATTGATCTGTAGATCAATCTTATATCTGCAGCGTCTTTAATAATATTACACTT
The DNA here is from genome assembly GCA_004026705.1 of Nesogale talazaci. Taxonomy (NCBI): domain Eukaryota; kingdom Metazoa; phylum Chordata; class Mammalia; order Afrosoricida; family Tenrecidae; genus Nesogale; species Nesogale talazaci. The sequence goes on from PVJH01005019.1 coordinate 90,367, forward strand.
AATATTTACAGTACCTTTTTGTGTGGATTCCACTGGAGTCTAATAAATGATGATTATGTCTGGACATAAAGACAGTTGTACTTATCTATGTTAACATAAACCCAACCAAACCCTCTGTGGGTATGCATGCAGAGGATGAGTTCCTCCTTTGAAATGGAAGAGAGTCCCCAGAGTTCTCTGCTTCATCTCTATATGCCCAGTTGGCAAGATGAACTCAGAAGATCCAATAGGCAAGATGGGCCTTGACTTATAAGACCTCTGAAGGGAACAACACACATCTGCCAATATAGACTCGTGTCATCACCATTCTAAAGCAATCCTGGCAAAGTGACAAAGTATAGATCCTGACATTGACCTTGGTGGCAAGAAGAGCACATGGGGTAGTGGAGAGAACACTGAATTTAGAGCTGGATGGGTGTGGCTTTTAATCCCAACACCTATCTCTGCATTGTTGCCCCTCAGAGGATCCTTTTGAAGTGTAAATGAGAGGGAACAGATAGGAGAGGGACACAAAACTTTACAGCCTCACCTCCAAGATCCTTTCACGCTTTATTTATTTAGGTCAGACATTGTTCCCGACCATGTCATTCTTCTCCCCCAAAGGCTCCCCCTGCTTTTGCCTCTCATGACCTTCAACAGAGGCCAAGACAGCAGAGCCTCCCAGGCGCACCTGAAGGAGGTATACAGTATGTAGAGAACCTTGTGAGCAGGCAAGATAAGGTAGGGGGTTTGGTTTGGGAGCGAGTGACAGGGACAGTGGAAAAGCCGAGTGGTGCATGGGCCATGCCAAGCGCAAACTCGACAATTGACGGCGACTGGGAAGCTGTGGGGATCCCTGGAAGCATTTTGTTGAATGGCGCACCAAGGTGAATGCTGGGCCAAGGATTCTCAAGCCTAGGCTGTGTCGGATTCACCTGGGAGCTTGTTAAACACACACACACACACACACACACACACACACACACCTTGGGCCCCGCCCAGGCAGACGCAATCCTAATCTATAGGCAAGGGTCAAGGCATCTGTATTCTTAACAAGCTCCCCAGGTGATTCTAATGCATGCCCAAATGGAGGAAGCAGTGCTTTAGAAGGTTAATCTGGCAGCACAGTGCAAGATGGATTGGAGCCTTGGAGGTTCAGAGACCAGCTAGCGAGCAATTGCAACAACAATCCCGGCAGGAGATAATGAGGTTGGGGGCTGTGGGAACGGGAAGGAAGAATCAGATAGGGAGGTATTTTCAAGAGGCAGTCAGCAAGGACGGGGTAACCAATTTGATGAGGAATGGAAGGGAGAACGGCGCCTTCACAAATAATGCCAAGGTTTAGAGGAGCCGTTCTCCAAGGTGTGAGGGGAGAGGTAACTGAACCCCCTGGGGACCTTATTCAGATAACGCACCTGCTTCCCTCTGCCTGGCTCATCGTCCAGCCCCTACTTGCTTTCCAGTTCCCCGGGGCAGCTCTAGGGACCAGCACACATGTGCAGTTTGGGGGAAAGATGGTTTTCCGGGTGATCTGTTCCCAGAGCCACTCCTTGCGTGACTGAAAATGGCATTACCTGAGTAGGAGTGAAGAAGTTGGAAGAGAGGAAAGGGGGGTGAAGAGTACTTTGGGGAAGGGCAGGGTGGAATGCGAATGGAAGGACACCATGTGCTTACTGGCGGTGGTGGTGTGGTTCAGAGCTGGGGTACAAGAACGAGGCTCTAGCCATCCATAGGAGAAACCAGAGCAAGAAGCCCAAAGATATGAACAGTCATGGAATTACTGGCAAAGAAGTGGGAGGAGCCTGCTCTCTTCACACTGGGTGCTCTCAGAAGCCCATGTGGGAGGGAAACCAATGAAAAGAGGCCATGCATGCAGGGAGACCAAGGTTCCACCCCTGCAGCCCCCAGTCACTGTACCATGCCTGCTTTGGTGTCTGGAGTAATCCTGCCCCCCGCCCCCTATGTGCACATCCGTGGAAGGCAATCCATACTTCCCGGAAAGTTGCGTTCAAAAACACCCTACCCCAAATCCAGTGTCTTATGTTTAGTGATGTCCCGGAGATGCAGATTTTTATGTACTATGCTTTAAAAAAATAATTTTTTTGTACTCTGTACTCTGGGTTTCTAATTTATCCATAACTCTTCTCTTCACAGTTTAGCCAGCACTGTCAGATATGGAAACACCCACTCCTCACTGTTCCACATGATTAGATTCCAAAGACCTGGTTATTGTATGAGAATTGGCACTCTGTTTTAAAAAAAAAAAAAGAGGCTGAATGAAATCACTACCTAGCTGCCAGTGGGCATCACCACTGCCAAACCTCAGAGACTCCTGGCTCAACCAAATTGACACACAACCTTCACTGTCAAGTTCAAGGCCGGCGTCACTCTCACCCCACACCCTAACATCTGTGACTGCCAGGGATGCATCGCTCCTTAGCAAGAGTAGGATAGGGTTTGTTTGGGGTTTCCCTCCCCACCCCACCCCCTTTTTTTTTTTTTACTCTTTCCATAAATGAGAAATCTAGGATGGCAAGGAGTTAGGAATATTACTCATCATCATGGGACTTTGAGTCCCTTGATCTCCCCCCAAAGTTCCAGACGCCCTGCCTCTATATGCCTGCTCCCACTGTGACAATAAAAAACTCTCTCTGGAGGCAACTTCAGGGCAGGGATAGCCATCTGTGATGAGCACATGTGAACATGAAGGCAACCCGGGAGAGGAAAGACATTTGTGTCTACCCAGGAAGCAAAGACTAAGACAGAGATGGTGATATGAGGTTGTGATTCCTGACAGTGACATCCTGGAGTTGGCTGCTCTTGATCTTGGCAAGCCTCCACCATGACCTTCACCCTGTGGGTAAAGCAGGGCCAGCTGCCTCAGGAAGGGCTCTTTAAGCTGGCGCTGAGTCACAGTGGGCTAACCAAGGAATTACACAGGATCTAAGCTGCATAGCTTATCTTGGGGCAGCCTGAAGAGTTCTCTCACTCCCTGGGTTAGGAAACCAAGATATCCAATACCGAAGTAACTTTCTCAAGGTTCCATTGCTGAGCTCTTGGAAAGGAGATGGACCCTAGTTGTTGGGTATGTAGAGTGGAGAACACATCTGAGGGGCTTATGAGTGGGGTCCTGGTCCAGATGGAACCTACAGAAGACCCTGCATGTTCTAAGACAGCAATGTTCTAACTTTATCTGAGAGAGAGGCCTGGGTGATACTCTCGGGCAGGGGTTGGCAAACTTTTGAAAAAGAAGAGCCAATCCAGTCCTTCATGGCATTCGAGAGCCAGAAAGTGTATTTTCACAAACAAATGAAATCACTGTGCTCTGAGTAATATCCTTTGAAAAGTTTTCACTTCAGAGTCACATGTACATACGGAGAGAGTTGCAGTTTGCATCATGATCCCTCCTCTGGCCTGTTGCCTTTCAACTCGGTAGCTTTGGGTCCCTGATTCAAATTCTGAAAGCTTCTACGCCCCATTGTCAAATGGGGTCTACATATATACTTCCATGCAATGGAGGGGAGGAGCTAATGCAGTACCTGGCATATGGTGGATCTCACCCATTTATGACTAGAGTCGTGATTTCGGATCTCAAGGGCCTTCCTCTCTTCAAGGAATTCAGGCATTTCTCCAGGATGCACCTGCAGAGAGGGTACTGTGTTTCTTCTTCTTTGTCTTTCCTTTGACCTCTTTTGTTCAGATCTTAAATTTTTTCTTCCCCATTAAAAGTCAAGTTCAAGTCATTTGCACCATTCAGGGAACTAGACAGAAACGGGACTTAGATCAAGTTGAAATCATACTATTAAATGTTGTCCTTGAATTGCTGTCAGGAGCCCTGATTCTGCATTCCTTGTAGTTTAAAGCTACCAGCCATTCCACAGAGCGGTCTGCTCACTCCTGGAAAGAGTTCCAATCTCAGAAACTCACCAGGGCAGTTCTACCCTCTCCCATAAGGTCACTGTGCTATGGAATCAACTTAATGATGGTGAAAGTTGTATGGTTGTTGTTTTTTTAACTGATTCACAGTTAACTCAATAGCAAGGTGGTCTTGTTTTGTTTTGCTTTCTTAAGCAAGATTCCTATAAGCCAAAGAGCCTTTAGGCATGGATCTGGGCACCAATATTTCACAGGAAAGGTGCCTCACCTGGCACTCACATGGGAATTTTCATTAAGCCACCTGCTCAGACCTTGCAGAATGACTGGAGCCTTGCCTCAGGCAGAGTCTAGGATCAAACCACAAAGACAACTGCACGCATGCACGGAAGATTTCTACAGCACTGGAAAGAGCTTTCTGCCATTCCTTCTTGCCAAAGCAGAGCCCGCATTTATCCTTGGGATTGGATCAGGAGACCTGAGGAGGGACTTCTTCCCAGGCCTTTGTCTTGGATCCCACTGGTGTTCTCAGGGTACGTTGTTGATTTAAATGCGATTTAAATGCCACCTCCCAGGCACGTCAGGTTGGAACGAACTGGAAACAGCAGGGCCTTTCATCAGCTCTTCTGTGGCTGCTTGGCACATGCTTACCCCCCATGGTCAGAGATCTGCCTTCCAGCAAGTGCCCACAGATCTCAATTTCCCCACAGTAAAATACCCCAAGACACAACAGACTAAACCCTAGTGCTGAAGCTTCCAGGCACTCAGCTTGGCCTCAAAAGATGGACAAGGGGTGGGAGCAGTTCACAGACCTTTTGGAGGGCTTTTTGTCCCCTGACATAACTGAGAAGAGCCAGAACACGGCACCGTGATTTGCTATCCAACTGATGACAGCTTTGTTCCTGTGCTGGACAGTGTGAGCTCTCTTAGGCTGTCTCAGTGCCACAGTCCTTCTGGTTCCATGTGCCTGTGTAGAGCCAGGGCTTGGGCTGAGATCAAAGAAGTCAGATGACTGGTCTGCTTTGTAAGGAACTCTTTTAGGGAAAGACTTGACAAATTTCACATCCAGGCTTGGAATCAAGAAGCAAGAATGAGTCCCAAAAGCTGAGTGACATGAATAGTGGCTGTCATTTCTCCCTCCATCCCTTCTTTCTCCTTCCTTCCTTTCTTCCTTCCTTCCCTTATTCATTCATTCATTCCAGAACGTGTATATCTTCTGCATCTTCTCTTTCTCTCTTTAATACCTAGTCTTTTTCTCTGTTTCTCAATTTCCTCAAGTCCTCCAAATCGGATGTTTTCTTTTTCTTCTTCTATCACACTTTTGAAATCTCAAGTGTCAGTGCCATGATTTGTGTCTTGCCCAACCTCCACACACCCTGGAGTGGACAAATGGCAGAGCAGAGGTGATAGAATGCCATCGGGTCATACTTACAGAGGGAAGAGGGGCCTCAGTGTAAATCCATCATGACTTCTCCTTTCAGAGTCTGTTTAATTCTCAGACATGCTCTCTGAGTGTTGGTTTTCTCCTATACAAAACACAGACAAGAAAACTTAGCTCAAAGCATTGCCATAAGAATAAGTCTTTTTTTCAGACATAATTTGAGCGCCTACTATGGATCCATAAAGTGAGTCCCTGTCTCTAAGTCATTGCCTGGTGTCTAGAATACAAGTAGTTCCTATCCTCTGCCCTAGTTACTCATAGTCACTCCTTAAAACCAGCTCATTGGGTGTCAATTTGGACCCCAGGCACATAGACCTGTGTTCATCATCTGTGGTCAATTATAGCTCACCCTCCCAGAGAAGCATTTCTTAACATTGTCTTTTCATCATAAGCTTCCCAAACCCTGAAAGTAAATGCTCAAGAATTATTTTTTCAAGTTATCATTGAGCCGTGAAGGTTCACAGCCACAGAATAAGATTGCTTTTGCCCCTTAAGAATCAATGCGTGCCCCCTGTGGCAATGAACAAGTTAAACAACCCACTGAGGCCCATTGACTCCTTTCTCATCTCTTCTTCCTCACACTAAGCCATCAGTAGAGAGGACTGGCGGGTTATCAGATTTCTTGAATTGTCTGCGTTTCCCTTACTCTCGTCTGGATCTCTTCGACATCAAGGTGATGAAACTGCTCATGTTTTCTTAGGACATCGCCATTGTCTTAAGACAATGAATCTTGATTGGTTCTCAATGTTCTGAGGACTCCTTCACCCATTCCAACCCCTTATAGAGCATGATTTCCAGGGATAAGGTTAATGGGACTTTGAAGCATTTCCATATTGTCCACACAAATGACAGAAAATGTTAACGTTTACCTTGGACCATTTCTACTGACTTCTTTCCATGTAATGAACCAAAACACATCTCCAAATTCATTCTCTTTTAAGTCTTCTAATCTCAAAATTCTCTGGTGGTCTATCTATCTCGCTGGAGACACATCCGTTTGATGTGAATGTAACAGGTTTCGATAAGTGTAAAGTTAAGAGTGCATGATTGGGCTGTTCATAAATAAATACATTGTTTGCTTTTTAAAGAAATCCTGCAGTTCAGGGGTCTCTACTCTATAGAGAGACATGTAACAAATATCCCTAAACCTAGTGAGAATATCTGAAACTTGAGATTTCACATCAGAGTCCACACCCAGCCTTGCCCAGCTGCTGTTAGACTGTGTGGTGTCAGCATGAAGAAGGGCCATCCAGACCCTTGGGGCGACATGACTGTGCCACCCATCACCTTCTCGAAGAAAAAGGCATCCCTGTAGGGTTGCATTGTATCTAGTAGAAATGGGGACCCTCATTGGCCTTGGGCATCTCTGCTATTGTTCTTAGTGCCTTCAACTGGTTGTGACCCATAGTGACCTTATGTACAATAGACTGAAACCCCATCCTCACAGTTCTCAGTGATGTTGGAGCGCCTGGCTGCAGTCACTGTGTCCATCCATCTTGTCTACAGTCTCCCTCCTTTTTGCTGCCCCTCTGCACTACCAAACATGACGTCCTTCTCCAGTGACTGGTCTCTCCTGACTACATGTCCAAAGGACATGCACTGAAGTGCTGCCAACCTGGTTTCTAGGGAGCATTCCGGCTGAACTTTGTCTGTTTCACCTTTCGGCAGCACGTGGTACTTTCAGTCGTTACTCTCACCTGCGCCATCATTCAATGCTTCGGTGTCCTTTTTCTTGTTTATGGTGCCTAGTCTTATTACCTTATTACCAGCTGGTGATCACACCTAAGTGAATCCAGGGTGGAAAGAAACCAACACCTCCCCAGCCAAACCTCATCATCGAGAAAGGTTGCCTTCACAACCATTCCCCAGCCACCACTGTCCCCCAAGCCCAATAAGAACAGAAAGACAATGCCTTCTTAGAAACAGGGGCAGGATCTCCTGCTACAAAATAGAATCACTAGATTGTGTTTGAAGCACTGGGAACCTGCTCCCTTCTTCCAGTCAAACAGCTTCCAGAAGGAGTCAAGAAAAGTGGATATGCAAATAGAAGCTCTTTCCGCCCCACAGCAGGAAAGGAAGGACCTCTTTGGTTAACACAAATGGATTTGTGAGATGGGGGGTGGGGGGGGGCTAGATTTTTTTGAGTGATAGCAAAGGAATGAGAGGAGATGCTCGAGGGGGCGTTGTCTACTTTAAAACTATATTTATGTGCAAAGACAGGCAATTGATGCCGCTCCATACAATATCATAAACACCTCCTCCCTGCCCTTTGGAATGTCAGTCAGAATTCCGAATCATGAGATTTGATAGCATTACTGGTTAGAAGGGCTCCCCACTGGGATCAGATGCCATTTCTGTCTTCATAGGCTGCGGAGAAGCCCTGACATGTTTCATGGCGTTCATACGTGAAAGTCTGTGAAATGGAAAGAAAAACAGCGTTTTCTGTCAACCTGTCAGTGATCTAAGCTTTTACATCCCATCAGAATGACTAAACTTTAAAGCTGTTGTCTTCCGCACAGAGCCTCTCTCAGAAACTCCCAAGTGCAATCGGATTGATAGAGTTCCCCACGTTGTGATAGCAGACCAGAAACGGGGTGTGTGTGTGAGAGAGAGAGAGAGAGAGAGAGAGAGAGAGATCTATTAAAAATTCATCCTGAGACTCGCTAAAGCGTGGTTGACAAAAGTGTGGAATGGAATAAGTTAGAGTGAATTTTCTTCATGCTTTATTGCCCTTGGTTTCTCAACACAACAATAAATAGGAGACCGGGGTCGGAGGTAGTGGGGGAGGGAGGGGACACGACCTCTACTATATGAAGATGGGATGCTGGCAGCTGAAACCTCTCTCTGTCCCCTAACGGGGTCGCGTTTGGTGTCAGAAGTGCTTGGAATTGATGGCCACCTGAGGTGCTTGTGTTTGGCAGTGAGTGAAGATGTACAGACCTGCTTTTTCTTAAATGCTGTAGCTGGGACTGTGAAGAAAGAAGACAAATCTGTTTGTTTGTTTGTATGTTTGCTTTTTAAAATAATTTTATTAGGGGCTCATACAACTTTTACCATGATCAATGCATCCATCCATTATTTGCAGACCACATGTGTTAGTCCGGTAGACTAGAGAAACAAAATTCATAAACATGCCTATGGATAAAAGGGAAAAGTGTATATACAAGAGGAATGGAATATTGAGAAAACATCCCAACCCAGTCCAGTTAAAGGTTGTAAGTCCGATATTAGCCCATATGTCTGATACCAGTCTATAAAGTCTCCTTTTGACTCATGAAGCACGTGCAATAGAAGCATCCTGGTGCTGGTGGGGGGGGGGTCTCCCCATGACTTCTCATTTCCAGGCCTCAGGGTCCATCAGCACTATTCATTGGTGATAGAAACATCTCATCAATCTCATCACTAGTAGGGTTCTCTTTGCAGCTTCTCCAGCCCCCAAGGTCTAGTTCCATCAGGGCAAGCCCATGTGGCTTCTCCTCTGGCTCCTCCAGGTTCCAGAACTCAGGATCTATCAGTATGCCACCATCTTGTCTTGTCAGTAGACTGACTCCAAGAAACTGAGTCAAGTCTCTCTTCTCCAATTGGGAAATACCACGAGACTTCCCAGAATTCTCAGGAGAAAGCCATGCCCACACAGAGGCCTCGTTGGCTATCTCCAGATCAATAGGCTAGACTCCACCCCTAGACTCCCAATCATGAAATTGACACAGGAGTACATGATTGCCACACCACATTTGTTGCCATCATCATTCTCGAAACATCCTCCTTCTACTTACGCCCTTGGTATCAGCTCCTCATATTTTCCTTCTCTCCCCACTCCCCTGCCCTCATGAACCCTTAATAATTTACAAATATCAAGATTTTGTCATATTGTACACTGTCCGAAGTGTCCCTTCACCTATTTCCCTGTTGTCCATCCCCCAGGGAGGAGGTTATATGTAGATTCCTGCAATTGAATCCCCCTTTCTACTCCACCTTCCCTCCATCCTCCTGGTATCGCCACTCTTACCACTGGTCCTGAAGGGATCATCTGTCCTGAATTCCCCATCTTTCCGACTCCACTGTACATCCCCGGTCTAGGCAGATTGTAAGGTAGAATTGGGATAATCATAGTGGGTGGGCAGTGGGACGGAGGTTCAATTCCAGCAATGGGGCTGGGCCTCCTACTCCCACCACCGGAGAGCAGTGATGCCCCTCCCCCAAAAAAATAGTGGGTGGGAGGAAGCATTTAAGAACTAGAGGAAATTTGCGTATTTCATTGTTGTTACATTGCTGTCCCTTGACTGGCTCGTCTCCTCCCTGTGACCCTTCTGTAAGGGAATCTTGCTTCACCTACTGATGGGCTTTGGGTCCCCACTCCGTACTCCTCCCCATTTATAATGATATAATTTTTAGTTCTTTGAGGCCCGATACCTGCTCCCTTCGACACCTCATGGTCACACAGGTTAGTGTGCTTCTTCCGTGTGGGCTTTGTTACTTCAGATCTGCTTTTTTAACCGTGTGTGTGTGTGTGTGTGTGTGTGTGTGTGTTGTAGTAGTGGTTGTCATCGTGATGGGTTTCATAGTGGTGATGGAGGTGTTGGCTGGTGGGAGAGTGGGGGGTGGGGCCAGACCTTCCCTCCATTGGACACTCATCTGTTCCTGCCATCTTGTTTGGAAAGTGCTCTTTGAAAGCCACTGTGGGTCCAGACTGGGCTGGCATTCTCTCCCTTGCTGGCCAGGTGGGATCATACCCACCTTCCTTTCTGACTGGCCACCCACCTCCTTCCATTTGCACCATCCTCCTCTACTTGGGCAGATGAGCAGCAACAAGAGGCTCCCTCTTACCTCCCAACAGTGGAGGGGCCGAATGCCTCATTGGCTTCAGATATTAACTCCAGTGCTGAAAAGCTTGCTGGAGCTGGTGTGACAAATGAATTTACCTGCTACGGGAAGTCCAGGTCCACCCCGCCCCCTGCACACAGGAAGGAGCCTGACTTCCCATCTTGCAGAGAGCCCAGCCCCAGGAGCGCAGCACAGAAAACTGCCCAGCGGCACCATCTGTTTCTGCCAGCGCCCACGCAGGGCCCGCCGGTGACATCTGTTGAGGACACATTGCTATGAGGGAGACTTGGGGGTTCCCCATCATCCCCGTCAGCCATTACCAGGCTAGGGGACACTCTCGTTCAGATCTCCTCTGTAGCCATCGAAAACCAGGCGTCGGAACACCACTGCCGGCAGCAGGGACCCCGGGCACCTCCCTGTGACATCGGTTTTTCTCCCGTCGCCGCAATTCAGGAAACAATTAAAATTCTGATGTGTCCCGGCGAAGATTTTAGATAAATCAGACGAGAGCGCATCCCTTGTATCTCCGGGTAGCAGAGTAAAAATGAACACCCAGCCGCATCTGTGTGCTGTATGCTAAAATAAATAAATTAACCATGCATCACCTCTAATCAAGGAAGCAGCTGGCCCGTTCTCAACCTTTTTCAGACATGCTCCCCCCCTCCCCCGAGCTACAGATTTGTTATGTTGTCATCCTCCTTATGGACGTCAAGGACTCCCCACATTTGCCAAGCATGGAGCCGGCCACATGTCGGCAAGTTTATGGAAAACCCTGTCACAGATGGGACACAGTGACAGCCCCCGTCCGTGAGTCCGAGAGGAGCTAACATGGTCGGATGGACAGAGTCTGTGGCTGCCGACGACATAAGAGAAGCCATACGCATGTTGGGGAGGAAAAGGGTGGTAGAATGGAGTCCGAATTTAAGAGGGCCCATCTGGGTCAATGCCTTATCCCCCTTCTCTCTCCTGACTCAGAGAATGAAATCCGTGACAACGGCCATCTAGATCACGATGCCACACAGTTATGTTTGCTTTCCATTGAGTTGTAACCCTCTTGAAGGCCTTGATCTTCACCGGCAAGGACTTCAGGTCCTCCTTGCTTTTGGCAAGGCGGCATCATCTGCCTATCGGTCTACAGGCCTTTGAACGGCACAGTAACTCTGAAGTCTGAAGATTGGGTTAGATTCAGTCAGCTCATGTGTGAGCATGAGTGATAATAGTACAGGTTGGAAGTTTGGAGGATGATGCATAAGTCTGTGGACATATGCATCTGTGAAAATGACCCAGCTTTTCCATATAGTGTGTGTGTGTGTGTGTGTGTGTGTATCCAAGTCCATTTGTATGCCCTCTGTGCCATCCATGCAAGTTCTAGGGTATGACTGCTTTACAGAAGCTGTCACTGCTAATAAAATGACCTCATTGGTCTTGATCAGTGTCTAATGGAAGAATAAAGCTTTACTGAAGACAAAACATGACTGTTCATTCAGAATAGCCTTAGCCTCTGGGTCTGAGCTAATATGTTCTATTAAAATTTCGAAAGCAAGGACATGTGCTATTTTTCACACATTGTAGCAATGAAAATAGTGGTGGGTTTGTCCTCGCTATAAAAGGCTTAAGACTCTAGATATCGGCTGATCTTCCATTCAGTGTACCTTCCATAAATTATCCATATAATCTGAAAGGAAATTCAAGAGCTGGTTCAACTGGGAAATCAAGACTCCAATGCAAGCAACAGAGGAGTCTTTTTCTCTGGCTCACGCACACATGAACAGTGTTCACAGTGAAGAAAGGTGGGTGCCTTCTAGAAGTTCATTCGCTCTGGGAAGTTAGAGGCAGTGTGAAGCAATTAGTTTTTCCCGTGGCTGCCATGTGGGCGAGTGTTGTACTTCTTGCCCTTTGCTTTTGCAAGTACGTTTCAGGGAAACTTATAATTAGCTGTTATGCTGATTTTATTTTTGCCCACCATCCAGTGGGTCCCTTAGGATGGCATGTGAATACAAAGCAACAGAGTATTGGTTGTTTGCTCCTGTACATAAAAGTCTGGGGATGGGTTAGGGGTAAGGTGAAGTCCAGTGATGCCACGGTGAGCCCAAGATCTTCACCATCTCCTGGGTTTCTATTCACCATCTCCCAGATTTCTGTCCCACCATTTACCAGTCTTTGATTGATGGCCACCCAATGATCTGCTATCTCTGTATCTCCAGATCTTACATGCCAAGCCTTGGGAAGAGCAAGAGATCCTCCTTGGAGGCTTTGTCTTTTTTTATTCAGGAAGGGGTGTCCTCTCCAGAGACTTTCACCCGCATTGTTGTTATCCAGAACCATATCCAATGGCCACTCTGACCTGCCAAAGAGTGAGGGAAATCAACAACTATCTTCCATTACACATCCCTCTGCCCTGTGAAAGGAAGGAGAAGCGGCTACCTGTATTGATGGACAGCGTCTTACCCATGACTGCGCACAGTTGATAGTATCAGACCACCCCGCATCATTTCTAGTGCCTCATACACTTCGCACACCATTGCAGGTAAAGAAAATCCAGACAGATCGGTCTCCAGAAAGGCAGCCACAATGATTGCTAGATTGGGTTAGTCCTGAATATGGACAGATAGGCTGAACACAAAAACCATAGAGAATGGAAGGAGAATGCCTGGGGAAGGCACCCCAACTCCACACCCATTCTCACAGCCATCACATGGATCTAGGTGCATGGCAACCCTACAGCGAAGGGTGGGGAGGACCTAGCCTGAGAAACCATCATCATTGACTCACATCACGGCCTCCCCTCAGAGCGGCAGTTCCAGCCAGCACATTAAAACATTCTAATCCTTAGCAGCCCTAACACACAGGGTAGAACTGCCCTTGTGGGTTTCTGAGACTATAATTGTTCGTGGGAGTAGAAAGCCTCATCTTTCTCTGGCACAACAGCTGGTGCTTTCAAACTGCTGACCTTTTGGTGAGCAGCCTGATGTGTAACCACAAGGCCATCAGGGGGTCCAGCATTACAAACGTAGACCAACTCACACAATAACATGGAGTCTGTGTAGTCCAAAATGCTTATGACCCTGTTAGTAGGTTATAAGGTGGCATCTGTTCTCAGTCGCTGGACAGTTATTGAGATTTAGAAAACTGCTTTGTGCTCACAGTCTGTAAGGGATGCCCACTGCCTTCAAGTCTAGAACTTCCCCACTAGGTTTCTGAGGCGATATATCCCTCCAGGAGCATCCTTATGCTCCATCCATCTCCCATGGAGAGCTAGGAGGTTTGAACCACCAACCTTTCCATTAGCAGTCCAACACTTAACCCACTATGCCACCAGGAATCCTTGAACATTAGTGGGTATGAACTGTATGGACAGATACCCGTGTCCAACACAGAACCAAGATGTGAACGGGGTAGTGTTGGGGGAACACAGAAGGCAGATTGTTGGTGAAGAAGATCAATCGCATCTTTAAAAAATATGTTTTAATCATTTTATTGGGAGCTCTTACAGACATCATAACAATCTTTAGTTCAATCACCTGAAGAATTTTTAAAGATGTATTTAATATTTGAAGCATTATGTTCTTCCTTCTGATTCTTCATTACTAGAGGCTAGTGTTGACCAGTAATATATGCGGTAGCTATGGAAATGAAATCTTCTTGGGTCTTAAACCAAAGGGAATAGCTACATTTTTTTTCAATCCTAAAACAAGTTGGTAAAAAATGATTGCCAAAATATTTCATTGGATGCCAACATGAAACTAGTCATTATTCATCTGTGTATTTTTTCTCTCAATCACTTTGTAGGAGGCTTCTGTAATGCTTATCATAATCCATCCATCCATCCATCCATTGTATGCCAAGTACATATGGACATTTGTTGCCCTCATCATTCCCAAAACATTTGCTTTCTACTTAAGTCCTTGGATCAGTGCCTCATTTTTCCCCTCCCTCCTCATTCCCACCTCCCTGATGAACCCTTGGCAATTTATAAGTTATTATTATTTTGTCAAATCACCTTTCTTCAATGCTTATATCCAACAAGAGAGTGTGGGCCTTCTACAGCGGGTCTCGCGGTGCTCCTCTTGACAGAGCACAAGCAAGGGTAGAAGTGCTGCTGCTGTTGTGTTCTTCATGTAAGCATTCGAAGAAGTCCAACTAGAGAAAAAAGAATGCCAGGGTTCGTAATATGCGGATGACCCTCATGTTTTCAATTTGGTGGCAGTGGTTGTCCAGTCATTCCTTTTCAAGGCTCTTTGTAGAGCATGGAATCTCAGGCAACAGGGGCAATCCATTGAACAGCACACAGTGGCGACAACCAAGGACTCAAGCATCGGGACCCTTGTGAGGAAGACGCAGGGCCGGGCAGGGGTTCCTTCTGTTGTATGTGGGGTCACTCAGGGTCAGAACCGACTTGATGGCACCTACCTACCAACAGCAACGTGGAACAGCTCTGTGTGTGCAGATGAAGTCATTAACCCGGGCAGAAGGTCCAGTGGGCCTGCATCCATAAAGATGGCACCATGATAAAAATGATCCTCTTTTGAGGTTTTCATGCTGCTGGATAGTTGATGTCCAGCATCGTTCTAGAAACTCACCAAATGCTTCCTCTTGTAGTTTGTCTGCTGTGTGGGTACAGCTTGTACGTATCATTAGTAAGCATAGGGCATTTTATTTATGAGCCCCAGCCCTGCTCTTGGGCACTCCTGCTGTCCTGGGAAGTGATGAGGTGAGCTCAGGAGAAAAACTATCCATCATTGATTGATGTGTCCACAGTGCTCATCTCAGCAGAGATTCAAGCACCAGTGAATATGTGAGTCTTCTTTGATCAGCCTGTGCAGTTAGGTAGTCGAGAATCTTTCAATTGGCTGGAATTTCCTACCTGGCCATACAAGCATCTTGTTTTCCTCCTGTCTTCTTTCTCTCTTTCTCATAAAACAGAAAAGATATTTGGTCAACCACTGGTGAAGCGAAACAATAAATAACACTGAGGTTAGAGCCCAGGTGGCTCAAGGGCAGGTCAACCTGTTTGGAAGCCTCGGTGAAATCTTGTTGGAGGAAGAAGAGCTCTGTAAAAGCAAGGAGGAGCAGTCCAAAAACACAGCAGAGGGGAATCAGTATTTCCTACTCACCATCTTTACAAGATGTGTTAGACCGAGTTGACTAGAGAAACAAATACAGAGACATTCATAAATGTACAAGAGGTTTAAACCAAAGAGTAATTATATGTTAAAAAAAAATCCTAGTTCAGTCCAGATCAAGTCCATAAGTCTCATACTGGCCTATAAATCCAAAACTAGTCTGAAAATCACTCTTCAGACTCATCATTATTGCAATCACATGCAATAATACAGAATGCAAGAAGGTTACAAGCTGGTGGATGCAAAGTCTTGTGGATCGAATGACAGTGGACACATCTCCAGGGCACCAGCTGCCATCAGCTTGGCTCTATGTGGCTTGTAAACAGGAAGGAGAAGCAAAGAGAGATTGTGGTCCACCTCCAGGAGGAGAGGAAGTTCTTAGAATCCTCCTGAGAAGGTCATGCCCACAAGAAGCATCATCAGGTTGTGAGCAGAGTGACAGTCTAGACTCCACCCCTCAACTTATTTAACAAGTTGACGTGAACTTGTGTAACTACTTCATAGAACAAGCTGTATTTACTGCAGGGATGACTGTGTGCTTTGGGAGGGGACAACTATCAACAGAGGTGATGTAAGTACAGCCTTGTCTTGAGTAGGAATCTGCTCTGCTTTTGATTCTTTCTCACCCCTCTCTCACTGCCCCTTACCGTCACCTCAGTTCAGGGGGTGCAGAAACTCTTTTTCTCATTTTCCTTATATGATGCCTTCTGAGTGGTAAGGACATGGAGTCTTCAGCTCTGAATTTGAACCACAATCAACTGAGAAACACTGCAGGAAAATTGCTCATGTGTGTCAATGAGATTAGCCTGGTATGGTTAGAGTAAGAAAACATTGGCTAAGAAGACATCAAGGAACTTGCCCAGGATTGATGGCAGTCACTCAATGTTTCCTTCTCTTTCCCTGACATTCCCTAAAACGAACTTGACAGAGGCTGTGAGTTTTGTCTGATGCTTCTCCAAAGAGTGAATGAGAAGAGATATTTTAATCAAAGCCCCAGCTGGGCTGGCTTAGAGATGGATGGACAATGAATGGCACCACCACCCCCCTCCTATCAGGCACAGGAACCCTGGCAGTGTTGTGGTTACAAGTTGGGCTGTGATTTCATGGTCCGCAGTTCAAAACCACCAGCAGCCCCATAGGAGACAGATTGGGTTTTCTACTCCTGGGAACAGTTAAAAGTTTCGGAAACCCACAAGAGGATTGCTAAGCGTTAGCTTTGACTCCGTGACAGTGAATTTGGCTTGGTTTTCCAGCAGGCAGCGTCTGTCGTGGGCCTGACAGAATAGGGACCTTTCTGAGTCCCTGAAAAGGGGGAAGCCCAGAGGTATTCATAGGTTGATCATGAAATAGGCCTCCCCAGTGGGTCTGTGTCATCTGACAGACACCTGGCATGAAAAGTCATAGGTGGAGAGGGAGGTGCTTAGCAGTGGGGGAAAACAGGTATGAGAGGTTCAGAGGTGTGGAATCAGGAGAGGATTCCGCTCACTATCCAGGAATGTGGGTACCTGGTGCGGAAAGAGGGCAGTGAGGCGTGTTTCCTGACGTAAAGTAAGAGGTGGTGGATAGAGGCCCTGCACAGCTTCTGCCTTCAAGAAGATGAGTTATTATTGAGGGGATGGAAGCTGTCTCAGTGGATGTACACAAGGCTCAAGAGAGCCATTACAGTTGTTTAGGGTATAAAAGAGACCCCTGTCTCAAATACCATTTAAGGAGAGCATGTCTTAAGTCTTCAAAGACCCAAAGATGAAACAAAAATACAGACACATCTTCTAGATGAGGGATGCCATTAGCATGCAGTCATAATGGCGTCTGGGGAATCAAGGCAGGAAGCTGGTTTAAAAAGGTCACCAATTGATGACTGAGGGCCAGTCAAGGCATCATAGTTACAGGTGTGACTACAGGAACTGTAATAGTACCATGTTGGAACATGTGCGTGTGGTTAGATGGAGGGGCTTACCAGCTCGGTCCAGGATCTTCTGACCAACATAGTCAAGGCACAGCTGATGGAGCATGATTCATGACTATGAAACCCCCTGTATTATCCCCACCAGGATAGTGACCTGTATCAAGGACACACCCAGGTAAGCCCCAAGAGAGATTCTCCTCCCAGAGACTGTTTGGAGGGAAGTGGAGATAACCTACCTTCCAAGGCACACTGTCTAAGGGCCAGATTATCTCTGACCTTGGTTAATGATCAGAAAGAGTTCAAAGGAGCCTGGATCTATGTGGGGACTCTGCAGATGGATATGGGGCTGTCACTGCCATCCATCCATAGCCTTTTGCAAACTGAGTTGCCCAGAATTTTAGCTCATACGCTATCGCTCCATCGGTGAGGTTTCTGGCCCGATTTCTATGGCCAATGGCTATCAAGTCTCCCCTGCAGTGGGTCCCTCATAGTGGGCTTCATCTCTTGAGAAACCAAGCGCTTACCACCGAGCACTGGGCTTGTTTTATTACCAGGGGGAACGGCAAATTCTAGGCCCTTCTCAGGTCACCAACATGTGACTTAGGACACGATCCCCACTCGCCCTGTAATGTTAGACTATTTTACAATCACAGCAACACCAGGGTCTTGTTGTCTCCCCCTGGGCCTCTCCTCTCTCTTAGGGGAAGCCATTTGTACATGGGGCTGTGGCAGAGGGATGGGGCAAACAATAAGCTCAGTAGCTTTCGATGGCCTGGGTCAGTGCGCACACATCACATGAACAAGTTCAGCAAAGAGGTCTTCCTGATTACTTGGAGACCCTCAAAGGCAGTGGTTCGCAACCTTCCTCATGCCCCATGGTGGTGACTGCAGTTCCTCATGTGGTGGTGACACCCCAACCGTACAATCATTTTCATCACTGCTTCATCACCGTCATTTAGCTACTGTTATGAACTGAGCGACCCCTGTGAGAATATCCTTTGACACCCCCGCCCGCCAGGGTCGTGACCCACTGGTTGAGAACCGCTGCTCTCACGCTTGCTTTGGACCTTCTCCCTCCAACACCTCCCACCCGAGGAGGAGCCCCTCGTGGCTGCTGAAGGGCAGTGCCATAATCTCAGCGGGTCCGTCACCCCTCTCTGAGCTGGGTTGGGTCCTTCCGAGGTGACTGGAAAGGGTTTGGGTCTGCCCTGTCCTAGAGGTACCGCCTTTACTGATGGATTTCTGACTTCCCCAGATTGGTCGTTTACTCTCAGGAATGGATGCAGTGCCACGTGACACCCCCTGCCTTGCACCGCATGACAGTAACAATCCATCAGCTTGGAGAGTGGGTCTTGGCCAGCTTTGTGATTCCCGTGGTCTGTCTGCCTTTGTCCTGTGCGTTCGTAATCAGCCTCCAGGAAACAGGCAGGATGTCCCCCACAGTGAATGGCTGGGTCATGCGCACATCGGCCAGGGGGTGATGAGCAGACACAGCCATGTGCGCGAGGCTAGCTCTTTGGACTGGGTCCGCGTCGGCTTACTGCAGCCCCTCCGTATTGGCTCTTGGCAACTGGCAGCCGAAGCAGGCTCCACTCAATGACTTGAAACGAGACTGTTTCAAAATGTGCCCACCGTTTGGGGAAGATACTGCATTCACAAGGCCCGGGCAGAAGCAAAGATCTCCCGCCCCATGAACCTGTCCAGAAATCCAAACTGGACCCACCCGACCATCCCTTCTTCTACAGCCTCAGCCCAGTTGCTGCCAGAATCCTGCTTCCCAGGGTAGTTGGTTGCCTCCAGTCCTCTGGCCCCATGCTCCATCCCCAGGTGGGGACCAGCAATGATTGCAACGCTCCCACCATGGGCCCCTGCCCTCCCATGCTTGCCTTTGCATGCAACACACACACACACACACACGTGCACATGTGCACACGCACACGCACACGCACGCCCCAGTCAAAAGTACCAAGTTGCAAGAATGCCCAGGAAAGTGGGAATGAGCGGGTCTCACACAGGGATGATTTGAAACAAGCCTTGTGGCTTTTTAATAATGTGCCAAAGCGGTCTCAGTGGTGGGCCAGCAGGGCCCCCAGTCTGTCTGCTGTGGAAGTGAAGACCCAGCAGACTGCCTAATGCAGACAGCCCCTCCGCTCTGCTGGGGAGACCGACTCAGAGATGGCAATCAAGGCTTGATTTGCCAACACATTTCCAATGATTAAAATGTAATTAGCACAACTGAGTGCCTCCCCCCCAGCTAATTTTAATACACGCTGTGACAGGCAGGCAGCCGGCTGTGCCTGGAGCCCAGCAGCAGATGGAGGCAGAGGCAACGGGAGAGGAAAAACCATTTTGCAATGTGACTGTTCGCATCACAAAACCATCAGGGCGCTCAGCTCTTAGAAGACCCTTGATGGCAGCCCATCAAATTGGCGCTGTCATAGCTGACCGCGGCAATGGCCGTCATCCTTCATCCTGTCCCCGAAGCCCAGCGAGGCAATTTCCAGGCGTAACCCTTTCGGATCTAGAAGGTTTGGGTCGAGGCAGTGGCGAGCGCGCATGCGCGAGTCGTCTGCTGACGGTGGCAGGCGTGAGCTCGGCAGCGTGCGCAGTCAAAAACCCACGCTGTTGGCAGCTCTAGCGAACAGTTACTTACAGGTTTCTTTTCCAAGGCTCAGAGGAGGGTGCCCGGGAAGCTTCAGAAATAGCATGTCTCTCCAAAAGAGGGTCCGGCGAGGGCTGCCTTCGGTGAGCCTGCCCCTGGTGCTGGCGCGCCTGGGCCAGCTTTGCAGCCTGGTGGGGGTGAGTGGGGGGAGAGATGGGGCAGGTTGGAGGTTCCCCTACCCCCCCCCCGCCTCCATCCAGTCCCCGGAAGCCCGTGAGCCTCGGGCATCTCATCATGGCCATCTGCTTCTCTGCTCGCTTGAAGGCCATGTCCCCATGCACCTGTCCTCTCGCCTCCTGGCAGAAACACCTGGCCCTGGCTTGGCCAAGACTCAGCATTCGAGAACCAGGAACTCTGCACTTACTTGGAGAGGTTGTTTGGGACGGCAGCCCACAGGAGGACTTGTGTGGCCTGTCACTCAAGCTTGGTGGCCTTAGCCTCTCCCACCGCATAGCTAACGGCCAGACCGGTAGCAGTGCTGATGGCAGCAGACAGATGTTATCATGAGAGGCCGTCAGGTCAACTGGGACCCTACGTAGAACAAAGCTCTGCCAGGTCCTATGCCAACCATCCTCCCAGCTGTTGCTCTGCCTGCGCATGCTGTGAGGGCCACCTTATCAGGCCATCTCATCAAGAGGCCTCTTGTTCGGTCCTCATCGACTTTATGCAGCATGATAACTTCCCCAGAGACCGGTCTCTCCGAATCACACACTCCAAGCACGTGAGACCAAGTCTAGCCATCCTCACTGCTGAGGGGCCTTCTGGCTGTGCTTCCTTCACAGTCTGAGTCTTGTTGTCCTCATCACCATCCAGTGCCTTTTTCATTCACTTCAGCCTCCCTTCCTCATCCCCTCACGTCTACATCAGGCCATAGGAAATACCATGGCACGGATGGGTCAGGCACAACCTCTGTTCCCACCTCCCTTCCCCCTCCCCAGTGGGAGCTCTGCTTTTTAAGGTTTAAAAATGGTTTAACCTATCCGAGAGCATCCCTTGAGTTCTTAACTGCTGCTCCCATGGATGTGGATCCAAGTAAGAAGGAAATTATTGATGATATACATATTTTCACCATGTATCTTGATGTTGCTTATCAGGCCAGTGGGGGGATTTTCGTCGAGGTGCAAATCATACTGGAGTCCATCGTCTTTGATCTTCATCACTGAGTAATCAGAAGTCCCCTCTGGGCTCCGCAATCAAGGCTGTCTTCTTCCAACCCTGAGAGAGTGTTCCTCTGCATATAGTCTGATTTCTTGGTAGCTTTGCTCAGCCGAGAGACTGCCTGAGTAGACTAAGAAGATAAAGCCGCAACCCACACCTTTTCTGATTTTAAAGCATAAGATTTCTCTTGTTCTGATCAAATTACTTGGTCTACGTACAGGTTGCACATGCGCATAGCTAATTGTTCTGAAAGTACCATTCACAATGTCACCCATAACTTGTTTTTTTTTTAAAGTCATTTTATTCGGGGGCTCCTACAAATCTTATGATAATCCATCATTGGATGGTAGGAAGCACACTTGTACATATGTTGCCATCAACGTTTCCAAAATATTTTCTTGCTACTTGAACCCTTGGAGCCAGCTCTTTTTTTCCCCTCCCTCACCCCTCCTTCCACTCCTATGAATCCTTGATTAATTATATATTGTTATTTCGTGTCTTACACTGTCTGTTGTCTCCCTTCACTCACATTTCTGTTATTTGTACCTCTTAGGAGTGGGTTATATATCCAACCTTGTGATGGGTTCCCCTTTGTCACCCCCACACACCTCCAAAATCCCTTTATCCTTATAATATAGCTACTCCCACTACTGCTCCTGAGGGTTTTATTTGTCCTGAATTGCATGTGTTGAGAGATCTTATCTGTACCAGTAGGTGTACTCAGGTTTTGCCAGGTTTGTAAGGTAGAACTGAGTTATGGTAGTATGTGTGTGTGTGTGTGTGGTGCGGGTGGAAGTGGAGGAAGCATTCAGGAACTAGAGGAATGGTGTGTATTTTGCTGGTGCTAAACTGCACCCTGGTTGAATTGTCCCTTCCTTATAACCCTTCTGTGTCCAGTTGTCTACTGTTGGGTTTGGGGTCTCCACTCCAACCCGTCTTACTCACATAGATATAATTGTTTGTTTGGGATCTTTAGTACCTGATCCTGTTGACACTTCATGATCACACAGGATTGGTGTGCTTCTTCCACGAGGGCTTATTTGCTATCCTGCTAGGCAGTTGCTTAACTTCAAGTCTTTACAACCCCAGACAATGTATCTTTTGATAACTGGGCACCATCCTTTTTCTTTACCACAGTAGCTTATGCACCCATTTTGTCTTCAGTGATGTGTCAGGAAAGTGAGTATCACACACAGAATGCCAGGTTATCATAGCAGAGAGTTCTTGCATTGAGGGAGGACTGCAGTAAGCAACCCAAAGTCTGTCTACTATCTTAGTACTTGACACACAAAGATATGTGCATTGGCCTCTTTCCCTTTCATAATTTGTTCTGGTCCACATAGTTGAGTGCCTTTGCAGACTCATTCTGACACATCTAACCAATAAAACAAACTTCCTGTATCTCTAATTTCAGTCATGATCCATCTGACATGAATAGTGAGACCCCTATCACTCCTTTTTCTGAATCTGGCATGAATTTTGGCACATCCCTGTGGACTACTGCAATTTTTAAAAAGTATCTTCGGCAAGATGTAATCCATATGTAATAACTTTATTGTCTAGTAATGTCTGGGTCCTGTTGGATCACCTTGCTTTGGAATGGGCTCAGCAGTGGACTTCATCTGGACGGTTGTCCAGGTCCTGTCTTCTGAATTTAGAGGCATAGACAAATGAGTTCTTCCAGCATCGCACCCTCTGGTTCAGCCATCTCCATCAGTGTTCCATCAAGTCCCACAGCCTTGTTTTTCACCAATGCCTTCAGGACAGCTTGGACTCCCTCCTTCATTACTGTCCGTCCTTGATGACAGTCCACCTTTTGACATTGTTGAACATCAACTGAGTCTTTTTGGTCAGTGACTCTGAATCGTCCTGCCAAATTCTTTTGATTCCGTGGTTTTGCCTGTGGAATCCTTCATTATGGCTACCCGAGGATTGAGTGTTTTCTTCATTTATTTCCGTCTGAGAAATTCTGAGCCAGTGCTTCCCGTTCGGTTTCCTAGTTCCAGAGTTTGTCATGCTGTGACTTCTTGTGTTACCCTTTGGAATCTTCTGTTCAGCCACGGTGAATGGGACACGAAGTTAAAAGCCTTCAATTAATCCCCTTCGCTCATGCCCCTACCATACTCAGCATTCACCTAGTTCACGTGTGAGGCAGCAAAGCCACAGTGGTAGGGAGTGACTTGCCCAGGAGCTGCTTTAAGGGATCCCATGTCTTGATAGATCTTCTCAAAGAACACAGGATGATCACGGCAGCATATGACAGCGAAGACATCTTAAGGAAAAAGAAAACCGCGGTGATGGGGAAAAGATCAGGAGAGTCGAGAGGATTTTTGTTTTCACTATGACCATTCATTTGCTTATTCTTTGAGGGCTGCAGGATCGGTCTTAAGAGAATTTAGCTGGGAAACCTTATCTCAGTTCATCCTTGAGCCCCGCTCTTGCCCCATTCAGAGTGCTTTTTGTTCCCTAGACGCAAAGAAAAATTCAAAGAAGCACAATTCACGTCCCTCGAGGGTGTCAAAACCTTCATGTTGATGTGGTACAAGTTCAAGTGTGCAGAAATCATCTTTCAAGGGTCAGATAGACAGAAATGTCTCCTTCTGCAGTATATTGACTTAGATGGAGGATATGTCAAGAAAGAATAGCTTCACAGCTGGACCTTCTTGTCTAATACAGGTTTTCTATGGTGCTGTCACCGTATGTTTTAACCCGCCCTCCTGCACGATCATGAAAGGCGATGCAGGATTACAGAATATGTAAGGGTGAAAATAAAAATAATCCCAACTCTCATTCAGACACCAAGGTAAATAAACAAAACCCACCGTCATCGGTCAGTACTGACTCAAAGAGACCACCCCCTGCGGGTGTCTGAGACTGTGTGTTCACAGGAGTAGAAATCCCAGTCTCTCTCCCTCTGAGATGCTGGTGGTTTCCCACTGCTGACCTTGTTTACTGCAGCCCGACACATAACCACTATGCCTCCAGCATGGGGTATTTGGTACATCTCTTTCCAGACTTTCTTTCTGGGTGCGTACTTGTGGTCAGCAAATACAAAGCTGTCTTCTTTATGTAAACCGTGTGTATCTTGCATCCTATAGTAGTGATGATGATAATAACAAAACTAGCCCTTTGGGGATGATCTCCTTAGGTAGTGGGCATTGTTATGCTGCGTGTATTGAGCAAGGAAAAACACTGACCCTGAGAAAAGATTTTAGCTCATCCAAGATCATCGCTCAGATTTTCATTTGTACTTCCCTCTCGCCATCATCATTTTTCTATTTGAACGGCATTCTGTGTGACTATTCCATGGGATGGGGCACCACCACCAAGGGGGCCCTCAACCTGTTCTCTACTTTGGAGATGACTGGGTGTGTGAAGTGTGTGGACATGGATTTAGAAAGATCTGGGTCGAAAGGCCTGCATCCTTCTCTTCCAGATGCACGACTATTCGGAGCAAGCCGCTTTGTATCTCTCCTCTGTAAAATCAAAACTAAAATCTGCAACTATGGTTTTATTTTAAAATTCCAGGATGGGAATATATGTAAAGTGTGTCTTAGCCTATTTCCTGGCCTTTGGTATATGCTGATACCAGAACACAAAAATGAACAAACAAGTAAACAAATGCTGCCATTGAGTTGACTCTAACTCATAATGACCCTTTCTAAGGTTTCCAAGGCTGTAAGTGTCTGGAGAAACAGAGAACCTCAACTTTCACTCATGGAGTGACTGGTAGATTTGAATCACTAACCTTCAGTTAGCAATCCTATACCTAACCTACAGCATCACCAAGACTCTATGTGATGCCTATAACAAAGACGACAATGACAGCCACAAAACCCAACCTCTCCTGCCATCGTCAAGTGGACTCTAGCTCAGAGTGACCTCGATAGGGGTTTCAAGGCGGTCAATCATTAAATGAGCAGCCCCTTCGTCTTTCCCTCATTGTACAACTGGAGGGTTTGTACTGCTAACCTTGAGGGTGGCAGTCCAGTGGTTAACGCACAGTGCCACCAGAAGGCTCCAAATGCTCACTGTATCAATATGGTACTATTTCCTATGTCCACTGTTGATTTTTTTTAAACACGCATTCCTGGAGATACTTCCGCCCCTGTTTTACACCTGTGTGTCAGGAAGAGCAGAGTGGCGTGAAGTCATGCGGGGCAGTGAGAAAGCACTGGATACGTGTTTTCTTCTTCAGATGCATATGGCAGAGTTATTTTCCAAACAGGAGAGTGGTGTGTTTCCAGAAGCACACGCCGGTCTCACCTCCAATCGTGCCAACCTCGAGCGCCAGCCTGTACATTTTCTTTCCTAACTTGGTAGAAGAAAAGGAAGTGTGTTTCTAACATGCATTTCCGTGAAGACTCGTGAGCTGGGACTCTTTCTCCCAGACGTGTGCTAGCCGTTTGTAGTTGCTCTCCCACAAACTGGCCTCTGTGGCTGTGTCTTCAGATGCTCTCGTGCTGATGAGGTCAGAGCCCTGGGCACAGCATTGCAAGGGAGAGAGAATGACTACGTGACTGTAGGAAGCCTGGGTGGTGCCGGGTGTGAAGTATTGGGCTGCTGAGCAAGGTGGGTGGTTCAGACCCACCCTCGGCACCACCGACGAAAGATGGGTCAGACTGTCTCATTCAAGGTGTTCACCCTCCCAAACCCTAGGGGCCAGTTCTGTCTCCGAGAGGTTCGTTGTAACTCACAATGAACTTGGCAGCAATGGGCTTGGGTTGGGGTGGTGAGGATGCCTGGTGACACAGTGGTGAAGGCCAGGGCAGCTGACCTGAAGGTGGACAGTTCCACCGCCCCCGGGCAGAAAGGTGTGATAGCTCCCATCCTGCATCTGACCTCAGGACCCCCGTGGGACCATCGCCCTCCATCCGGTAGGGCGGCTGTGCGTCAACAGCAGTGGATTTGTTCATCGCGGCACAGGGGAACGTGGGCTTCCTCCTCTACCAGCTCGCGGCCTGCTCTACGGTGGGCCTATAAGAACTCTTTGTTGGCCTCCGCCTTGTTTGTTCCGCTAAGAAATACGGTCTCCCATTCAGGAGCGAGGGGCTGTGCACCTTCCGCACAAGCCCTGGCTTGTAATTCTCCCAGGGCAGGCGGCCAGCGTGCCCGGTCCGTTTGGGTGTTCTACTCCGCGCCCGCTCCATGGGTTTACAATGAGGCCGCCGTAGATCTTGCCTGAGCCTTTTACGAGCCCCTGCCATCCGGCCCGGCGCTCCGAGTGCTCGGTGGCCTGCTTAGATTTAAATCTGTTGCCCGCGTTCCCTTCAGAGCGTTCCGGAGCAGCAAAGCCCATCCATACTGATGTCTTAATCTCATTCTCTCCTCCTTGGATTTATGGGGGAAAATAAACCCTCTGCCACAGAAGTGCTTATTGATTACTCGAGTACATAATAAAGCCTCCGAAGGAAGAGTCGGGCCGAGCCGCCTGCCCCCTTCTCCTAAGGGAGGCTTGTCAACCCTGGGCGCGGCAACCCGGAGAAGGACGCCTCGTGCTCCAGAGAGAGGTGGTTCCCTTTTAATTGGTTGTCAAAAGACCAAACGATGGCGTGATGGGGAGCGGATGAGAACACTCTGGACTGTAGGGTTCTGTCTGTACCCAGCCCTAGAAACTGCACGCTAAACACAAAGCAAACAGCAAGCTAAACAGCAAGCAGGAGAGAGGCTGCCAGAGGAGCTCTGGGGGTGGCACGGAGGGGGCATGCAGAGAGAGGACCTCCAGGAGGGACCCTCTTGAGGGGGGGCGGGGAGATGAGCCCATCTGCTGTCTCGGTAGTAGGAAGGATATCACAGGTGTGTGCATCCAAGAGAAGACACCAAAGTATGCGTGACCAGGCTTTGTCAGATCCAATTATACCTCAGCCAGACCCTTCTGGAGAAGGAAAGGGTCCTCGGGGTCAAGAATGAGGCAGCGGTCACCTCCCCATGTCCCAGGAGAGTGGCCTGTGACTCCCAGTGGCCACGCACACGTGGAGAGGACCATTGCGAAGGAATTGTGGGGCCAGCATTAACCTTCCCGGTGAGATGAATGGGGGTTTCAGAAGACTGAACGACACCATCAAAAATAAAATAAGAAGGCATAAAAAAAAGACAGGCGAGTCCTCTTCCCCCAGCCCTTCTCCCTTCCCACAGCTCACCCTCAAAGGTGGCTTTTAACATAAATCTTGGACCACGTCGAAGGTAGCGGAGTCCTTTAGAGAAAAGAGTCCCTTCTCGCCATCATCCGCCGTTCCCCGACATTCTCTCCAGGAGAACGAGAATGAACTCCACAAGGTTGGC